>JAPTGZ010000015.1:19485239-19496123 GCA_029814645.1 Fowleria isostigma | reverse complement strand
AATCTAAATTGTCCATAGGTGTGAATGTGAGAGGGGTTGTTTGTCTCTATATGTCAGCCCTGCGATGAACTGGCGAAGTAGCTGGGATAGGCACCATGCGACCCCCGTGACCCTAATGAGGATAAAGCGGGTATGGAAAATGAATGAATGAATGAATGGTTAAAGATATGTTTACTAAAAATAGCTCATCTTACTTAGATTGTACCATTGCCAGAATTATAATCACAGTTTTTCTCCTTTAAGCCTATCATCCAACACATGCTGTCTTATTTTATGAAGAGCTGGTGGATATTTTTGTTTTATATATCATTCAGCAACATAAGCGTTAACTATTTTTAACTGGGACTAAGCTATTTGTGTGTTGAGCTCACAATTGGCAGCCACTGTGTTTCATTAATGTCTCTGTCGGAGGGCTCCTCACCTAAGGCTCCATAATCTCATCCCATGGGAAGGGGCAACACTCCATCACACTCACAACTGAGAGACATATTACAGTGTGGTTGTACATATTCTCTAGTGTGGAATATTTAGCACACCTTGCAGCGATTTTTGCGATCCGCCATACATTGAATTGTATTATGACACACGGCATGACATGATGGACCAACTTTCAAAAGGTCTGTTTGGAGACGCTTATTGCATCTGCGTGGAAGTAAATCTCTCAAGGGTTGTTTTCTGACCTTTTCAAATATGTCATTCATCGACAGTGTGACATCTGTGGCAAACTGTTTTCAAATTGCTGCAGGGAAGAGCCAGAGGAAGTCTATACATTAATATTAGAGAACGGGAAGAGAAAAATGTTAGATTTTACTATTTATTGATACATTTTAAGAAATAACAGAAAGATATTGAATATAAATCAATATACAAGGGAATTTCTAGAGGGTATAATATAAATATTTGGTGGGACATGAAATGCTCTGGGTTTGTAGAAAATGTTCTTAATTTCATGACCACTGATTGATTGACTTGCTTCTTCTTTTTTTTTTTTTTTTTTAAAGTAATTTTAGCCAAAAAATAAATGTTTTTAGAATAATACTACTAATACAAATCTCTTGCTAAACACTTTCTAACTTTAGAAAAATGTCAGCATTCTACTGTTGTGAACTATAAGGATATATCTATTGTCTGCAAAACATGTCCAAACTTTTGTCTAATATGTGATCATCACTGTACTAAAATTGAAGACCCTGGTGCTAAAAGTAAGGAATCCACATTTTTGGACAATTCAATTCAACATATAAATATGTTTAACAGACTTTTTTTTTTTTAATGACTTCAGTAATGTTAGCACCAGGGTCTTCAATTTGATAAATATTTACAGCCACCAAAACCCAGTGCTTAGTGTTTATTGTGTCATAGTTCAATTAACAAATCCCATCTAGTTTTATTCCTGTTGATCAGATCTTGATTGAGGACCACATTAATGTTGATCATGTGCACACTGCAAAATACTCTCAAAGGTCTTTGTCCTAATAATTCAAAAGAATATAAGTATAGAAAATGATATAAACCTTGGTGCAGACAAAGTATTAATCACCTCCAAATTAACTTAACTATGCACTTTATCATTCCGTATAATCTGATATACAAGTGAAGCCCCTTTTATTACGGTGGTCCCAAGTAGGACCTTTTTTTCATTTAACAACAGGTGAAAAAGGAGCAAGACCCTGAAGCAAGGCAATAGAAATAATCAAATGGGTTGTTTGTCCAGGTTCCATGGGGTGACATTTTCTCTGCCTTGGCAGCAGGACATCTAACTAGCAGTAATGCAATTTCCTTCAATGAGATTGGATTAGAAAGGCTTGACCTGATGAGGCTGTGGCTTTACAAGTCTACATCAGATGCTGCTTCACTGAATATTAGCCATCCAGTGCATTTTGGTTACTGGGTATCCTTATAGGTTAGGTGTGCACTGCATCATGGTTTCTTGTATTTTGTGTCACCAGCGTTAATAGTAAATACAGATATCCTTTGAGTGTTTTCTTAGGAGTGATAAGTGGCTAATTTATTTGCAGTGACCTCCTAAGGCAGCATTTAGTGCCCTTTCATTTGTTGCCAGTCTCAGGAAAATGTCCATATTGGTTAATCTCAATAAATTTCTCTGTGACCCAACTTAAAGAATGCTTAAGTGTTAAAAGGGATTTTAAACAAATTAATGTGTACAGCTCTGGGGCATGTTGTCAGTTCACCGTAACTATGTTAGGTCCTGGAAGAGGCTGTATAAATGGGGCATTTAGTCACAGGAACCGCTCTTGGCATAGAGGGCTTTGGAATGGCACTGCCATGGAAAGTCATACATTCACATGTAGGAGGAAGAAAAATCTAGGTATGTGCTTGGTTGTTTTACTTCGTAACCTGATTTGTGCATTTTACAGGGTTCACATTTTAACACCATGCAGTTAATTCAGGTTGGTAGGGACTGGCTTTCACTGTACGTATATTTTTGTTGCTTCTATGTGTGTTCTGCTGAGGCTCATGGGTAGATAAGTCAATGTTTGTGCTATGTATAGGAAACTGTATCTCTGTGCATGCTGTCAGCTCCATACTATGCAACTGATAAAGTAAAAGCATCTGCTCTCCTCACTAAACCTCTATCAAACTCAAAGTGCATGCTTTGTTTTTATTAGGCCATTTAGAAGCATTCATTCTGATTTTAACTGATAAATTCATTCTTTAGTCTTCTTCAACTGATTATTTAATTTGGATTAAATGTAGTAGTTTCTTTAATCGCAGAATATAAAAACTAAAGCAAAAACTGTGTTTTTCAAGCAACAGCAGTTCTCTCAGACCCGTAAGATTAGAAAGGAATGGCATCAGTTCTCTCAGTAAACAGATTCTCTTCTCTGAAACGAGACCTTGTGTGTTGCTCTTAAAGTTGTTGTGGATGAACGGCCATTGTTGGGCTGACAGTGTCCGCTGCTGGTTGGAGCGTTAACTGCAGTGTCTCACACCGGGGAGCAGGAGGCTTGTGAGCAGCCACGGGACACTCACTGTGACTCCACATCCACAGCCTTGAATCAGTGGATGGAGACAGAGAAAGGTGCTTAACCACGGCTATACAAGTGTGATTTTACCAAATAGGATCTTGAATACATATGTAGCCTAAATTTGCTATAGACATGATAGATATAATGCTATAATTCAGTTGTATTTATTATGATGCTTATTTATTTATTGATGTGCTATTATACTGTCGTTACAGATTGAGGAATGAACTGTCATTCTCTTGTGTATGTAAGTGCATGATGGAAATGTCAATAAAAATCCTTGAAGCCTTGCGATATAATATTCAGTCCTTATGCAGTTGTTACCGGCAGTATTTAATCATCCACTGTATAAGGACAACTCCATTATTGACCCTCTTACCCTGTTAAAAGACATTAATATCATTACACTTTGTGCTGAAATGGAAATTGATAAATGAGAGTGATACTGAATCCATTCATGCAAGATATCAACAGGTGCATCAGCTGCGATTCGGAACACACATAAGCGCCATGCAGCCTCAGTTCCCAAATGTTTAATTACAGCCATAAACAGCAGATGGCTCTCTTGAGTTTTAATTTCTATGCCTGGGATTGAGACTTGGATGATATTCATCCTAAAACAAGAAAATGATTTGACATTTTACGTTGCACCGTCTTATCCTGTGTCACCGACACGAGTAATTAAGCATCTTAACTGAGGACAAATGTATTTAGGCTGTCGGAGTTGAAGTGGATCTCCGGTTGACTCGTCCTGCTGTTCAAGTGAAGGTGCTGATGTTCCGGCTGTGGGCTCGGTTCCTCCGTCGTTGTGGGATGTGCTGGTTGTGCGGGAATTAGTGTCGCTGTCCGTGGTGCTGAACCCACTGAGAGCAAATGGAGCGCGCAGCCTGAAGCGCTCTCAGCTGAAATGATAGAAATGTGGCTCCTCTATCACACAGCATGTGTAGCTCTGTCCCTCTTTCCCTTATGAGCTGGAACACAAAGTTATTGTAATCTATTGGGATATACATAAAAACTGCAGTTTTGAGCGAAACAATGAGGTCTGATGTTCGGGTTTTCCAACGCATGTTTAATAATATTGTGTATTCTTTACCGTCTATTATAATCTAGTAAATTGGAGGGGGAAAAAAAACAATTAAAGAGGAAATGCTGAATAGTCTTATTAAACTGGACCAACACATGGAAACACCCAGACTCGGCCGCTGTCTCCGCTGAAAGCAGGGGCTTTGGTGGTCAAAAAGGGACGGAGTGGGGGAGGGCATCCTCTCCACTCAGGCGTGTACTAACGACGGGTTAGGACTTGTTGATGGGAAGGATTTGTTTATGGGGTACACACACAGAGGCGACTGACAATTACAGACTATCGCTTTTTGATTTGAGCGTGGGAAAATAAATTGTGCAGCTCTCCGGTTGCAGTTTAGTTCTTTATTCCCATTACGCACGGACCGCCATCTCCCACGCCGTGGGCTCTTCAAGTAAATCCACAGGGTCGATCGCAGGGGGGGTCAAGTTTATATATTTGTATGCAGCCTGTCACACAATGCAAACGTCATCTTTACAGGACTCAGATCAGTTTCTCTCTCTCTCTCTCTCTCTCTCTCTCTCTCTCTCCCAAGCTCCTATCTCTCCAGCCGCATGTTGGTTATTGTGATTCTCTCTCTTTTTGAATTACAGCGAAGACGTTATATTTCGAGATTATTCGACAGGACTTCACACAAAAGTGGAATATAAGTTTGCATTAATTGAGTGTGCTGCATGACATTTCAGCTACATTCTACTACGGTTACGTATTTATTTATTTATTTTTTTCCCCTCATATCCAAATGTTTGACTATGAATCGGTGATCGGAGGGTCCGTGTCGCGGATTGCTTTTTGCAAAGTTCGTTTCGCCCGGGCTGCTGTGCCTTCACTCGGGTGGTGCTGATCTTCGCACACCGCATCTGTATTTGCTTGGTTGCTGGCGGCGCACATGCACAAGCGTCCCCACCGCCACCCAAACAACGGCTGCTGACAGAGGATCCTCGTCTGGCAGAAGGAGGAGAAAACGGAGAGTGAAAGGAGAAAAGAGTGTGATGAGGACGCTGCAGCCGGTACTGGACATTTAAGGAAACGGTGCAGCTGAACATGTCTATGAACAAAAACATCACTGAACAGGTATGAAGAATCCACTACAGTTCCGGTGCGCCTGAGTTTGTCATAGATTTTCGTCAAGACTGTGGTGGTTATTGATGCATGTATGGAATAAGGCATGAACTGATTTTATTTTTTATTTTTCCCATGATGTCCAAGAATTTTTCCAGTGATGACAGCTGATTTAGCACCGCAAATATCATGTAGTGCTCGGACAAAAAACAAAACCAGCCTCTAAAAAATATCTATTCTTTGACATTTGCCATCACTGAACGGACCACTCAGGCGCCACCATGGGACTGTGACCCGGGCTGCGAGCTCCGAGAGGCGGCTGTTTGTGTAGTCTGTGCTCCGTGTGCAGACTGGACCTGAGCAGTTGTGACATTTTAAGCCATGGCTGCTGCTATCGCAAGTGGGCTGATCAGACAGAAGAGACAGGCACGGGAGCAACATTTAGACCGACCCTCGACCAACCGACGGAGAAAGAGCCCCAATAAGAACAAGGGGCTCTGCAATGGGAACCTGGTCGACATCTTCTCCAAAGTGCGCATCTTCGGCCTCAGGAAGCGGCGACTACGGAGACAAGGTCTGGGAACTTTAGTGTCAAGGTGCCTGCTTTGTTGGTGCAGCAAACATTCAGCCACTGGTTGACAGCTTTAATTAGCCCTGGAACAATCCTATTGTGTCTTATAGTGTTTAAAGGAGAGGTAATTGAACGATAGGGATTACATATACGCCTCATGAGCCACATCCATGCGTAAAAAGTTTAATTTAGGGGGAGAAAGCGTTTGTTTATTACATTGACCTTGCTGGATTTAAGTGTATCTTGTGCAGTTAAAACAGTTCAGTTCTTCCTTTAGTTTGCACGTAGTCTCAGGTCCCTGAGTTGTACGTATTGGTTTGGACAGGCTTACCAAACTGCCAGCTCAGAGATGGTTGAAAGGGCCCCCATCTGTATGAAGCACATGGATTATTCGCTGAAGTGTTTGCCCATAAACAAATCACGGGATCCAGAAATGAAACTCATTTATATAAACATTAAAAAGGTCAATATCTTTTGAGGACTGGAGGTTACGCCTTTCAAACACAATCATTTCTTGTATCCTTTTACGCATGGGCCAATAGCTTCTTATTGCTTCAGCTTTTGCTCTTTCCACTTATGAAAATGTCATGATCTCTTTAGCTGTTATGTTGCAAGCTGACATTGTTAAAGAGCTTTGACAGCAATTATATCACTGCTGGAGTCAAAGCCAACTGTGCTAATAATTTTTCTTCGAATACTGAATTAAGATAATTCATTTAGGAAGTAAATAACTCCAATTATTTAACCTTGTTAGTGAATGATGAAATGTGGCTTTGCGCATCAGACCTGTTGCACTGAAAATGTTCTAACTCCAGGCGATGAAACATCCTTGAGCATTTCTATTTATACCAATTTAGCTCATATTTCTAGCCATATACTGACAAACTACTTTGCTAATGTAGCAGTGGGAGCCTTTCATCTTGTTTGTTTCTCAAGAGCCATTTTGATAACTCACAATTTTGATGCCTTGCATCTTCGTGCTGTGCTCATATTAGAATTACACTATATGAATAAAAATATCCTTTTCACTAGTGATTACATGGATTAAAATGGCTTTGGTATAATAGGATCCATAAAATACGACATAGAGGACACATCTGGGCATGGGTCAGGGGGCATCAGAATAGCAAGTTATAATCGGTTATCCTCCAGGCCTCAATGTGTGTCTGCTGAGTTAGGATTTGTATGTGTTTGTCTGATTGTCTACTCCTTCATCTGTCACTGTTGAATTGTGGTGTACCTATTTTTAATGAAAATCCTCAGAAGCACCACAGGTCAAAGAAGCGGATTTATACGATGCTGTAATGTTGTCAGGGACTTATTCACACCGTTCCAATAGGAGACTCTGAGACAGAGAAAACCAGACAAGAATCTGTAAAAACAAGATTTTTTCTTCAAGTGTTATATTACTCAAATAAATCCCAGTCAGAAATGTGGATGTCAAGCCAATTTGTCCTGACAGCTCTGGAAAATAGCCCTAAGATGACTTTACGGCGTCACACCTGCGACGGCCGTTTTATTGAGCAATTTAGCGCCTCCTTGAGCATTACAATAATGATTATAATCCACAGTAACGGTGCAGGCAGATGTGCTGATGACCCCAGTGTCTGGAAGATAAGAAACACTCCCACTGAAATGAAAACAGAATGGGGGCAAAAGCTGTTTAGGAATGGTTTTGTCCTAATTTTCAAGGCTCCAATCACAAGAAAGGGCAAACAGTCTATTTTCCATCACTTTGATATTGTGTTATTTGTGATTAAAAGTCTAATGGGAATACTCTTCATTAAATTTTAACCTCACATGAGAATTAGAAAAATCTTCATCCTATGATTTCAGACTTTAGCGTTGGCATAAATACAATCCGCTTAGAGAGGACTGCACATTCTGCTGTTTAGTTTTTTCAACCCTCACTTTATGACCACACCTCCTTTAAACATTTTATTTCCCGTCTTCATCCATCCCTCTGACTGTTTCACAAGAACACACAGTTTAGTAAGACTAATGACTTCTTTGGTGTCCTTAATTCAATATGTGACCCCGGAAGGACGCTGTTTTGTGTGGAAATAAATTCAGACAAACCATAGATATATGTGTTAAATTACACAGGCAGACACCACAGTTGTCTTCATTTCCCTTGTGATAAAGACTTTGGACTTCCTTCCGATAGCTGAGCCCGCAAAGAGTAGAAAAGCTTCAAACCAACCAGACTATGATTATATATTAAAGTCACACTCATATTCCCACCAGGATCTGCCAGGATGAGAAGTGTAGGTGTCTGAAATGTACTTTAACGTCAGTATTCCCTTTGGCCTCAAGTATTGATCCTTTCAGGAAGACACTAGATTAGCTATTCTTATGAGTTATATTGACTGGAAGAGACATAAACTTGCTTTTTGCTTTTGAACCTGGGGATTTTGGTCAAATCTGATGTTAAAAATAAAGTGACAATCAAAAAGTAATACTTATTACCCTGGTGTTTTGCAGTTTCTTTTTGAAATATTATTATTAAAGGCTATTTATTAAATGAGCATGACTGTAGATCTTGATAATTCATGCAAATTTCTGAAAATGATGTGCAGTCTGCCGTTTTAATTAGAATGCACAGGTGTGGATTGCTGCATGCCTGTAACACTATAGGGAATATGCAGGGAACATTTTGTGTTTTCACTGTCGCATCAGCTTTCATTTCAAATCATTCACATATTTTGATAGCAGATGCAAAGCCAGTGATCATACTGATTTTAAGGGATTAGATCATACTGATTTTAAGAGATGAGTTGTAAATCCTATTACATTCAACCCAGTAAGTGAGCTAGAGGCACAGACAGCTGTGGTTTGTCCATAATCTCTGTGCTGTGTCTCCAATTATCTCACTAGATTAGATTCATAGATCATTAGATGATGTTACATAGATCATATCGTTAGATTAGCTTACATGACCCATTTGATAGAACAGCCTTTCTCTACCATTACTGTGTATAAAGGAGTACGATAACAGGACGCAGCAGTGCATCATCAGCCAGATGTCAGCGTTATCTTCATCGGATGAGTTATTGTTGATATAAGAGACATTGTATAGGATGTCTGTACTGTAATTTTCCTTGCTTCAGCTACATTTCCATGAAAACGTAGAGGGGTTTTCCTCCGCAGCCTGGAAAAGCCCTACTCCTATTCCAGAAGCATCCAAAGTGGGTCAGGCAGGGAAGGGCTGACAGAAGTCTGCAACTGCTGCTGCAGCTGTGTCCTTGTGTCTGTGTGTGTCCTACACTTGCTGCTCTGTTTGCTTTGCACAGGAGTGAACATGTGTCTTAGCACACACAAGGATGACATGACATAAAATGAGAAATGGAGCGAATGGGGGGGAGGCAACTGGAGAAGAGAAAAAATCACAACCTTTCTGTGACAGTTTAATTTATATGCAGAGAGGACTTCTGCTGCAGAACGACACAATTTGAGATCTTATATTTCTGATGGTTGTTATTTTCCAAGGAAGCCTCCTGCTGCTGCCAAACCACCACTCTGTTTCCCTAGAAACAAAGAAGTGGCATGTAGAAACATACAGCTCTTCTGTTTTTAATTACTAATAGCTGTGTGATGGGGAAAGTCCAACAGCCTTAGAGGTTTGGCACTGTTGGTGATATGCTCAACTATTGAGACACCATTGAGGTCTGCTTTACAGCCAGACTATTACGACAAAGAGGGGTAAAAACAAAAAGAAAAGACAAAGTTAAAGACTTTGTTCATTAATGGAATACCACTGAGATGTCCTCAAAGCAGATCTGGATGTTAAAGAGTGGATGCTCTGTTTCAAATAACTCATCATTTGTCTAACAAGAATACTGTGTCATTCTAAAACCACTAGGATTTCACTTCCTGTGTTACCATCAATTGTTTTTATTCATACAGTCTTGGAAAAAAATTATTAGACCACCCTATGATTCCTTCAATTTCTTGTTCATTTCCATGCCTGGAACAACTAAAGGTACATTTGTTTGGTCAAATATAGTGATAACTAAAATAGCTCATAAGAGTTTAATTTAAGAGCTGGGATTTATCCATTTTCCATGGTTTTCTTGATAATAATAATCAAAATCACATAAGTTATTACATCAATAGCGATGGCATTTTTCTGATTAAAACAATGCTTTTAGGCATTCCATATTTTGTTTTCTGTCTGTTTTAGTCACATGATACACACAGGAGTTAGTACTTGATTGCATATCCATCGTTTTTGATGACCTTTTATGGTCTAATAATTTTTTCCATTACTGTATGTCATTCTCACATCCCATATTTAGTGGTTTATTAGGAAAATGAATGTTTTCTCCTGATATAAACAAATAGTGATGTTATATGATTGTTGCTTTATACAAATATATAATGTTCCAGATTCTCCTCGACCAGGCTGCAGTTCAGTAATACCAGAGCTCAAAACTGGAGGGGAAATCTGTGCATGTGTGAGATACCTTACACTTGCTGGCTTGCCTCAGGGAACAGAGCCAGCATCCCATGATTTATAGCATGATGAAGGAGCCAAGTTCACCTACAAACACACACACACAGGCACACCACTACAGAAGGGCAGTACTCGCAAAGCCAGAAGCCAGTTATGCAGTTTTAATTATTACAGATTGCCCCCCACAGATCTGTCTTCAAAATCAATCTCACTCCCACGCATTGTTTAAACGCTGCTTATCAAAGTCATTAATCGATCACGGGTTAGCCATCTCACTGTAGTGTATTTGCTCAAGGGAGTTAAGCAGTCCTAAAAAAATCCATGTTTGCTCCTTAAGGACTGTGCTTGAATGTTTCTTTCTGTTCTCACCACATTATGAAATGGTATCTTTCTAGTTTTCTGGGTAATATCATATGGGTGTGGTCTTGTGGGGAATGTGATGTGGTTGTTTTGTGCTTTTGTGCTTCAAAGTTTGTGGGGGAAAAAAGCCATATTGTGTTGATTCTGACAGATTTTGATGATTTTGGTATTAGAGTTTGGCAGTTTTTGCATTTCTTATATATTCATGGAAAAAATACTTTTTTAAAAATTAAATTAGATTTTTTTTGTAGGGTCTGTGCCAAACAAGAATGTTCCCAACCTCTTTCCTGCTATTGTCAGCCTCATTCATTATATAATGCCATCCCTAGTTGCTGGAAAAAAAAAAAAGAAAGAGAATAAATAC
>JAPTGZ010000015.1:19452660-19475569 GCA_029814645.1 Fowleria isostigma | reverse complement strand
GAGGAAACCGGAGTACCCGGAGAAAACCCACGCAGACACGGGAAGAACATGCAAACTCCACACAGAAAGGTCCACCCGTGGATGGTGCGGGGATCGAACTAGGGACCTACTTGCTGTGAGGCATGAGCGCTAACCACCACACCACCGTGCCGCCCTACTTTAGAACTGTTTATTCTAATTTTAAGTAATTTTAAAAATATTTTAAAGTAAAATTACAACATGCAAGTCCTTTAAACAGCAATATTGTGTTGACCAATTGCTCCTGCTTTCGCCAGTGTTGACATTTCATTCAAAAATAAATCAAACCACTCCCCAAAAAAAACAAACAGAAAAAAACCATAACAAAAAAACAGATGACTATTTTGTTAGATTATTTGCTGTTGCACCATGTAGTTAATGTCTTTTTCCCTCTTCAAAGTGAATAGTCCTAGTCGGCTAGCATTAACTCACCAGCCACAAAGCTGTTTTATTGATAGTTTATGACAGCTACTTTTTGTGGAAATTTTACTCAAAAGTTGCTATAGCCCTTTCTTGTGTCACTGTTGTGGTAATTTAGTTGTAAACACAGAAATGGAGACCAAGTGATGAAATTGAAATGTCGTAGTTTGTAGCTGCAGCATAATGAGCTTAAAGTAAAACCGAAAAGATCAACAGAATTGTGACACCTTTTTACAGGACAACCTGGGAGTGCAAGTATATGTGTGTGTGTGTTTTTAGGCTACATAAAGCACAAGTGCTTAACAGATGGCTTTGTGTGAATATGTTTTATTGGTGTTGATTAGAACCCTGCTAAGTATGAAAATAACCTCATTCATAGTTTCATGGATGTTATGTGTTCAAGAGCATGCCAGGTTATAAATAGGGCACCAGCATTGACATGTTGATTACATACAGTCTGTTTTTTACATAAACCATGCTAAACACAGTACCTTTTCATTATTCATCCATTATTATTTCTTATAGAGAAACAAAACACCACAGGTGCACAGCAGAACAACAAATACAAAGCTCGACTGTAATATTTTAACATCCTACCAAATCTCGGGCACCTATGGTAATTACTCAGAAGATTTCCCTTGGAGGAGTGTCAGGCGTAGAAGTCCTCATTATTTCCGAAGCGCTGTTCTCCCTTGCCTTTAATGCAGTGTCAAACTCAGGATGGGAGGTGGTCATAAGGGCCGGAGGCAGAGCAGCTACATTCATTAATGAACAACAAGGTTGGAGGTAGGTGTCAAAGATGAACTGGTGAACTGTTGGTCAGGGCCAGGAGGAGCTGAGCAGCGACAGAGGAATGCTTCAGCTATTTAATATTCTTGCTTTTACTAATGACTTTCTAATGAATATACATGTGCAAGATAGAGAGAAGAATATTGTTGTTTGCCTGGCGCTTTCCATTTTTGCAGCATCATGTTTGGTCTCAGGATGGTTTGTAGATAGTGCACATTGCAAGAGTGAGTTACCTAAAAAGGGCATCCTGTAACTGTGCTAGAAGTTACCTGTGGGACTTATGCTTCTGTGAACAATAAATCATAAACACACAACACAGTTGATTTGTCCTCTCTTTCCAGGTCAACAACTTAAGTTTTATTGAAGCTGCATCTCCTGCATCACTCCTTGTTATTCCTCCATTTATTTTAGATTATGAAAGTACTCGTGAACAACTTTGGCAGCTGTTTTCTGAAAGAGCTTGTTTATATGTTGCACGTATGCATTAAAGTACAGCAGTAACTGTATGTACTGGAGGGAATATAACAAAATGCATAATGGATTGAGAAGCCTCCAACACAACTTGCCAGGTGGTTTAACAGACACATCAAAAGGGAGAGTGCTTTTAAATCCAGATGTGTGTTGTATTTAACATATAAAGACCCAGTGCTACTTTTGTGTCAGTTCCCATATAAAATTTTCTTTCTATTTATCCTTTTTTAAGTTATTTATCAAGATTTATTATATATTATCCTCTTTATTTTTGCTTTTTTCAGAGAAAATCAGGCATTTTTCTGTATTTATTTTACTAATCATATAATTTAATCCTCATTCTGATATTACATTTGAGTTATATCAAAAACAAAGAAAACCTCAGAAAAAGTGACTTTTACAGTAAAATATATCATTAACTGAAAGTAAATAAAACAAAACAAAAAAAGCATCTCCAACAGCTGTCATTTATCAAAGTCCATGGGTTTAACTGGTGAAAGAATGTTGTAGAAGATGACAGTGTTTCCATGGTAACTATGCAGCCTCTGAACGTCCGAAATGGGTCATATCTGATGAACATAAAAAGATGACAAACTGTATTCTAGGCCAGTTATTTACATATATTGTAGGATTAGTGGATCACCGGGTATTATACATTTTACATCTGTTACTTGAGTCGCCAGTGGTTGTTTGGATCTTCATGGGTTAAGGACTAGTTGACGCTATCATGTTCTCTCTTTGTCTTGAACCCAAATTGTGACTGAATTTCATAGGTGGAGGTAACCTTGGTGCAGGCAGAGCGCTGAAGTCCCTCTCTTAGCTGATTGTCACATCGGACGTTAATGTTTTGGATTGATGACCCTCATCTGCAAATTACTCCTTGAACTGCTCTATGTCTATTGGCCTTTGCCATTTGATTCTTCGCTGTAGTGATTTGCTTGAGTGATGGCAGTATGCCAGTGCTACACAAAGCTTCATTATCTAACAAAAATTATGTGTACTCTGTCAAGCAGAAATCCTTTATCTGCAGCCCTAAATTTGTTTTCCTGCGTCTTCATAGACATCCCAGGTCTATTGCTTCTTTCCAACTAGGCTGACTTTCGACTTTGGTGGCCACCAGCCAGCTATTGATCTTTAGCTACAGCTTACACTGAATCGGCCTCATCCATCTGAGATAATCCTTACATTTCTATTAATATAGAGTGGCCAAAAACACACAAACAGTAGTTAGTCAGCATGTTATGGATGCAGTGGCAATAGCTATAAATTATCTACTGCTGACAAATGATGAGAAATCAGAAGACTGGCAAGAATACAAATAGGGCATTGGCTGGTTGGAAGAAGGAGAGTTTGGGGTAAAGAAGGAGAGAGGACTGAGGTTTTAGGCAGGGAAAGCCCTGCTATGGTCAGTATAATCAGTGTAACATGTAGTCAAATTCTAACTGTCCCCCTTGTCTGTTGCACCAACTGTAAAAAGCATTTCCCTTGAAATAATGCAGACACTATCCAAACAAACCAACAATCTTTTATAAATCACACATGAAATTATTTTATTTTATTTTATTCATTGTTTAACTTTGTTCTAGAGAGGTCATGTCACAATTAGTTCAAACCACTTATTGTGCTCTCTGTGATGCAAAACAAAATTTCACAGGCCTTTTTTTTCCTCTATTGAACGATGCATATTTAATAATAATAATAACAATAAATTTTATTTGTAACGCACTTTACATTTGACATCGAATCTCAAAGTGCACAATAAAAAGCAGCAGAATACAATAAAATCACAGATAAAAAAAAAAGCCCCACCTCAAATAATGCTGCTTGTAATAAACAACAGCATATTTTATTGTGTGTACTTCATTGGTGAGTGTATGTGTTGAAGCAGAAGAAAGAAAAGAGAAACAGAAGAAGAGTGGGCACGAGGAACTGGGAATTTAGGTTTTTGTCTTTGTTGTTCTGTGAGATCCACTGAGAATATCGGAGCATGTAGAGTTATATATGGCATGATTGTCAATTCATTAGAAATACATAATGCAGAAGCATCATCGGCTGTTCACTGCATAAATAACCCCGGCTCTGGTCTAATTGCTTTCCCTGTGTGTAAATGTCAAGCACATTGCAAATACAAATGGCACATTTGTACTTGTTGCCTCAAGAGCAGTTTAATGTGCAAAAGAGCAGCAGCGAGATAAGAGCTTCTAAAGCAACAAGTAGTCCTCAGGAACTCCAACAGTCATAGGAATGCATCTCACTTACAAGTTCACGGCAGATCGTGCACTAAATGGCTCTGTTGCCTCTGTTTTATGTACTCGGCTGAATCAGATGAGGTTGCTCAAACAGGTGGAAGCCTTGTTATCGCCTTATGCAGGTACATCTACTGAGATACTAATAGAGCAATGTTAGCTGGTCCACAGGGGAGCATTGGACCTTCCCACCTAAAAAAAACTTAGAGGTGAAAAGTTAAATACATGTTTAGATATTAGGAATATCATAGCATTGAACATTTATTTAAATTGTTTTAAACTGTATTTACTTAATTTTTATGATAGTATATACACTCCATCGCTTGTGTTGCACCAGCTTAATATGTATAAATGCATGCCCGATAGATATTAAAAGGGAGATAAGAAAACTCCGTTGGCAGTGTGGATGCCTCCAGGCAAATCCTTTTCACATATTCTGGTCCTGTTCAGTATTGGTCCCTTTCTGGCAGGAGGTCTGTAACATTTTCCAAACAGTGTTCCAGACAAACATTTCTTTTGAGTTTGTATCATTGTATTTAGGAGTTCTACCTTCAGAAAATCTCCTCTAATGATAAATATTTATTTCAGATCTTAAGTGCTGCTTGTAGGAAAGCCATAACTAGAAAGTGGCTAAAACTAGAAAAACCTACAGTGGATGAAAGGATGGATATTATTTAGGAAATATTTTAAGATGAAAAGAATTACTTTTGCAATAAGGTGACAAAAATGACTGTTTTTGGAAAGATTGGAAAGATAGATCAGATATGTCAAACCAGCTCGACCATCGTTTTTATAAGGCCATGTCTTATGTCTATTCCACACCTTTTTTTCTCTTTAACCCTTTTGTATCTATGTTTCTTT
The DNA here is from genome assembly GCA_029814645.1 of Fowleria isostigma. Lineage (NCBI taxonomy): Eukaryota > Metazoa > Chordata > Actinopteri > Kurtiformes > Apogonidae > Fowleria > Fowleria isostigma. Next base: position 19,470,764 of record JAPTGZ010000015.1, on the reverse strand, counting down.
CTCTTAATTGTTTATTTATTTTTAAACATCATAAATGTGCACCCCAGCATTTCTGTTCTAGCAAGTTTATTTCTTAATTTTATATTGTATGGACTGTATTAATTACCAATTAATCTTGCATGTATTGTCTGTGCCATGGATATATAAATGTGGGACTAAATTGTAATTTTAAGAAGAATGGATGAAAATGGTGAATTGTTTGTGTATACAAGCATGTGAACTATGAAAAATTCTAATAAAAAGAGAAATGGAAAAAAGAAAACTCTGTTAGAAGTTGTTAGAATAGAATAGAATAGAATAGAATAGAATAGAATAGAATAGAATAGAATAGAATAGAATAGAATAGAATGTCATTGTACAATGGCTATAAAAAAGAAACTGGGTGTAGCTAACCCTCTTCAGTTCAAAAGTACAAATAAAAGGAAGAAAAGCAATAAATCCAATACATCCAATAAAATCAAAACATCCAATAAAAACAATACATCCAATAAAATCAAAACATCCAATAAAATCAGCAGTCAATAAAACATTCACTAAAATCCACAGTTCAGGCACATTGCACACACACACATATATATATTGCACAGGATTTGGGACAGTATAGACCATCCACTGGCCTCACTTAGGCATTTAACAGTCTGATTGTCCAAGGATAAAAACTTTTTTTTTGCCTCTTTGTCCAAATTTTTATGCTTCTGTACCTCCTGCCTGAAGGAAAGAGGTTGAACAGAAATCAGCGCTATCTCACTAGTTTGTAACTCTGCACTGACACCCATACAATTCTCACATCCTGTCCTTTCTTCATTAACAGGACACGTATGAGGCTATTGACAGTTTTGACAGAATCTGCAGACAGACAGATAATGCATATGTCTATGTTACATGTGGTAAAATACCCCACACGTACAGAGAATGTACTGATTGTAGCTTATAGGTCTAGATACCATTGGGCTTTGGCTAATATGCATAATTACAGTACCTCAATATTTACAGTTGTACAAGGATGTGGATGTATTAACCGTGTTGTAGTCAAGACCGGCTAGACTGAGACCAAGACAAGGCCGAGATCAAATGACCTGAGTCCATGACAAGACTGAGACTACAAAAAACTGGTCTGTTGAGGGCTGGCATTGTCCATTATGAAAATTTATATGGTCTTGTCCATGGCAAGATCAAGACCACAAAAAAAATGGCCTGGCAGTTTTTGACCAGCTCTATATGTGAAGTGTCATGATCTAACTTTTGTTATGATTTGGCATTATATAAATAAAATTTGATTGATCGATGTAATATGTTTTTAAAAATAAATGCATCTGACTAGTTGCATTTGAAGAGGGCATGTAGTAAATGATGATACTCTTCTGTGTTGATGCAGTTTTTGTACAAATCCCATCAAGACTACTATGTCCGAGACCAAGACAAGACAGTCCAAACGACTTGAGTTTGTGACAAGACCAAGACCACAAAAAATTAGTCTTGAGACTGGTCTTGGTTTCAAGAATTACATCACTATGTATTAACCATTGTATTTATTTATAAATAAATATAATACATTGTGAATATGATTGAGGCAATTAATTTGCATTCCTAAAAATAACATGTAGCTTGGTTGCCAGTGTTTACGTGATGGATATCCAGTCTGTATCAGATTTTTTTATGTTTAATAAGTGTACAGCAATTAAATAATAAAGGTTATTTCATTGTTCAAAGGAAGTCTATAGAAGATGATGTTGATTCACATATAATGAATCATATACATACACATGGAAGGCAGTGTTGGCTTAGGTTTCGTTTTATTTTAATTAGCAATAAACAATAATTTACAAAAAGACATAGTTTACCTTATTTTTGGTGTCAAGCCCAGAGGGTGGCAGGTTTAAGTCTTGTTCAAGCTCTTCTCAGTAGCTTCGATCAATATGTGTGTATGGCTGTGTGTATGAGAAAAAGGGAGAGAGAGAGGAAAGGAGGTTCTTTTGCTGCGACAGAAAAGCCCTCAGTGTTCTCCCTGCAGTTTTAATAGCTGTAGTCTGCTCCTTTACTTCACAAGAATCGTTCATTCTTTTTTCATTTCCACCCATGAAATGAAAGTAACATTTTATCAAGCTTCACCCCTGGAGTTGTAAAAATCAATACAGTGAGAGCTCTTACAGAAAGGTTGTAAATCATGAAAATTCATTCTCTTAAATCTGAGCTAAGCCCTTCTCCATTGTGTGTCTATGGTTCTTCACACTGTGAGCCACTCAACATTAACAGCTACTGCAGGAGCATTAGAAACTGCAAGGTCAGTGTGTTTGTGTACATTCTACATTTGTTTAACTGTGAATACAAGAGTTACACTCATTAGTGTTATACATCATGCAAATCTGTGAAAGCTGTACTGCTGAATAACTCATTCTGTTGTTCATGATTTAATTTGTGCTAGTTTGCAGTTGTTCTGTACTATATCTTTCCTCTAATATAAGTACCATTCACCTGTATGTGTGTTTGTAGTGTATAATATGCAGGTATGGTACTCACAACTCAGCTACATGGAGGCTATTGGGTCAGGAGGACTTTTTATGTGATAGACCTAGGAATGGGAATTGATACTACCATCATTGATACTACCTTATTGGTCCAGGTTTTTATCAGTTCGCCTATTTATTCCTGATCAATTTTCTGTGTGGTAAAAATAGGCATACCAAATTTTTCCAGTGTCTCTTACCCTGAAAACAATGTAGAAAGAAGCCATGCATTGCACTATTGAAAATAATAAAATCATGTACAGTCGCAGAAAAAATGATTAGGCCATCAAAAGTCATCAAAAACAATGGTTATGCAATCAAGTACTAACTCCTGTGGGTATCATGTGACTAAAACAGACAGAAAAGAAAACATGAACTGCCTAAAAGCACTATTTTTGTCAGTACAATACCATAGCTACTGATGTAAAGCTTATGTGATTTGGTTATTATTGCCTCCGCCAAGGAGGTTATGTTTTTGCCAGCGTTTGTCTGTCCTTTTGTCTGTTTGTCTGTCTGTCTGTCTGTTAGCAACTTTACGCAAAAACTGCTGGATGGATTTGGATGAAACTTTCAGGACATGATGGAAATGACACAAGGTACAATCGATTAGATTTTGGTAGTGATTCGACATTTTATTCCCATTCAAATATGCTAATTAGGTGACTGGATTTACTCCTCCATTCTCTGTTTCTTGAGTGCCTGCCCCTCCCCCTGCCACTCACAGGCAGAGCAGGAGGGGGGAGGGCCCCCCTCCCTCTGCCACTCAGTGCGGGACACTGGCGTTTGTCTATGTTTGTTTGTCTATGTCTGTTTGTCTGTCTGTTTCTGTCTGTCTCTTACCAACTTTATGCAAAAACTACTACACGGATTTTGATTAAACTTTCAGGACATGATGGAAATGACACAAAGAGCAATCGATTACATTTTGGGAGTGATCTCACATTTTACTCCCGTTCAAATGCGCTAATTTGGTTTGAATGTATCTCCTTTTCTCCATGTGGGTGGGGCTACCTCCACTTCACTGTGTGTTGGGGGGGGCAGGTACAGGGCAGTCTGTTTGTCTGTCTGTCTGTCTGTTAGCAACTTTACACAAAAAACTATTGGATGGATTTTGAGGAAATTCCAGGATTTTTTTTATTTGACCATTTTCAGCATTTGTACATAAAATTCCACATAAAAAAACAAAACAAACATACAAAAAAAACAGTCAGGGCACTGATCCATATAAATGTTGGATTATTACTTTGGTGTGAGTCACCATATGGAGGAACTATCATGCTTAGCGGAGGTCTGCGCTCTCCGAGTGCTTTTCTAGTTATCAAGAAAATCATTGAAAATGGATAGATAACAACTCTTAAATTAAACTCTCATGAGCTATTTTTGTCGTTATAATTATATTTGTCCAAACAAATTTACCTTTAGTTGTTCCAGGCATGAAAATGAACAAAAAATTGAAGAAAACATAGGGTGGTCAAATAATTTTTTCCATGACTGTAGGTTTGGTTCTGCTGCCTGATAATTAGTCTGGCCCTCACAATGTTATACAGCTCATGATTACATATTATAAAAATAATCCTACAGGCTGTGGCTGCATCTACACATTTTATAGTGAGACAACACCTGTATATTATGCATACTGAGGTCTTCGCTGGTCAGAAAAAACACATCAGGTCAGAAAAACACATCAATGGTGATAGAAGAAAGAGATAAGCTCTGAGGATTCTGGTCAATCAGAGAATCTCGAAATGTTGACTATGCTTCCACACCCTTCCTCAACAGAGATATTATTAGAAAACACCAAGAAACAGCACTATTGGCAGATAGAAAAATCTGGCTGAAAATGAATGTGAGCACTTTCAACCTTTGTCACACAATTTTTCTCGTATATACATCATTTAAAGTCTTTTCAAGCATTAGCCTGGCCAACTGTTTCCTCAGTGTATTCAATACTGAGAAAATGGTCAGGAATCAGGGGGCTTGAGTTCAAATATGAAGATGGGACTAACAGGTACAGAGTAAACCAATCACAGATAGATTTCTTAGAGAAATTTAGAAATACAGGGTGTAATCTGTAATTCAATTCTTATTTTTTAATCAAACACCCGACAAAATTTGTAAAGTGATATGTGGACTTGGAACTAACAAAAAGAAGTCAGTGCATATTCTGCTCTAAAAGGGGATGAACATGTTAATTTTCTGTGTGCTAAAATGTCTCAAAGATTGCACTTTTTATGCAGGCTAAGGCTGTTTGGAATAAGCACTAAGACTATGCAAACATTTTACAATGCAGTGTTGGAAAGCCTCATTAGATGTCGGATGTCAGCCTGGTTTGGTCAACTTACTGTTCAGTCGAGGACTCGGATAGAGAAATTAGTAAAAACTGCCATGAAAATTATGGGAGTTAAAAACTACCAGTCACTCCAATCCATTTATGAACACATAGTTTTTTTCAGGGTCAAAAAATTCTCAAAGACCCATCCTATATACTCCACAGGGAATATGAGCTTTTACCCTCTGGGAGGCGCTATAGAGCCAGCAGGTGTAAAACCAACCGTTTTAAGTTCTTTTTTATCCCAATATCTATAGGACTGCTAAACATAAACCCTGCCAAATAACCCTGAGCTCTCTTAAACCTGTTTCAGGTCTGATTTTAAACCACCCATGTCTATATGTTTTTAGGTTTTTAATTAATTTTACTTTTTAAGAATGGGATTTTTCCAAACTTTTTATTTAATATATTACACCAATGAATTGTATTGTTTTGATACTTTTTTTTTTTTAATCTAAGAGAGAAGGTGCAATACATAGATTAAGTGCAATACTCAATGGTGATTTCATTGAATGTGTACGCAGCAAATTGTAGCACTGTTGTCCTAAACAAATTTCCCTTTGGGACAATAAATTTTATCTTGATCTTGATATGACGCATTGCGAAACACCCGCCCCCAAGACTTGTGATTGGCCTAGTATGAAATAGATTGGGCATAATCCACAGCAAATGGAGCAGTTCCATCATTTTCCATCATTTTCTCAGTATTAAATACACTGAGGAAACAGGATGGCTGGTCAAGCTATTCAAACATCCCCTCTCAAAAATGAAAAAGCCTTTTTGAGAACAAAGTCAGATTGGTACTACAGGTGGGTGAATAATAACTAGGTATTATAGATTGGTAATAACATCCATATTCCTATTACAATTTATTGAAACAAACGATACATGTTCTTTATTACATGGGAAAATGAAAGTAAATTTTTATATTTCAACGTAAGCACTGGCATCAACCAGTCTCCTCAAATGGCCAGGGTTGGAATGAACAACCTTCTGAGGGACATCGTCTGGGATTTAATTGAGAACCTCCTAAATCCATGAAATAAAGACATAAGACATATAGACATGTAGACAATAAGACAATAAAGAAATAAGAAATCACCATTAATGCTATCTGTTTAAAAAATGTTTTTGTGTTGACTTTAATGATACTAAAAATTCTGTAAGCAATTTCTAATGTCTCATTACTGTTCATCCACCTGTATTTAGACACAACAACACAACCACTGAGGGTAGGTGTAAGAGCAACGTCAAGTTTGTCAAGCATTCCTGAGTAGTGCATTGTCCAGAAAACAGAAAAGACACTTGGGGTAACAAGGATGTAGTAAAAATAGACAGATTTCACAGTAAAATTGAATTATACCTACAATATTTTACATAACTGACCTCTTTTATGATGGTTTCAGTAAATGTGTTACAGACATTAAAAAAATATTCTGGTGTGTGATCTTTCTCCTTTTCTCTCTTTAATTTTTTTCTTTTTCAGTTGAATAAAAATCCCATAACCACTTGAACTTGAACTTTTCTTAGAAGCTATATTTATGATGAAATGAATTCATACTAATAGCATATTATTGGAAAGTCATTGTAGAAAGTATGGCTGGCAGATGCGGGTCAGTAGCATTAAATACTGCCTTTGTGATCACACACTCAGCAGAACAGCTGCCACACACTGGTGAGGGAGTATGGTCCCTGTGACTTTTTTCAGAAATGTACATGTTTGGAGGCATCAGCTGGGTGCATGACTACTAATGAGCCCTGGCTGAGTGGCCCTAAGTTCACATTATCCCCAGAGAAACCACAGGTTCTGGCTTCTTTATGCAGGTACATATCATCATTTGATTGTCTAAGCTCATTGAGTGGGATGTCTGAAATGGTATCGACTGGGAACAAAGATCTGCAGGGGATCCATTTTTGCTGGTCCAGTCTGATGTAGCTTAAACTACTTTGATTTATGCAAACCGGCTGAACCAACATTTGTCATTATGAGGTTTCTGGCAAATTAAAAAGTGGCTTACATCAGCAAAATGTGCCAGTAACATTACTGTACTAAATCTAACTTGTTTCGCATTAGTAATAAACAATGTGACAATGTGATTTACATCACATTATGATTGTTATAAACAGACTAATGGAGCCGTTAGCATCTGATGAGCTGTGTGCAAGTGTCTGTCTTCTGCGCTGAGGCTGGAAACATAAAGGAGATTTAGTTTCAGTAGAGCAGTGTTCCTTAAATTGTGGGGTGGGCCCTGCACGGGGGGCATGAAGGCTTGTCAAGGGGGGCATGGGATCTCTCCTGGGTTTTTTTTTTTTTTTTCTTCTTCAGGTTAGAACATAAAGCAGGTGGAACTAATGTTTTATTGTTGGAGCACCCTGGATTAATTTTAGGGACATAAAACAAACCAATCTCCTGTCATGGGTGATCTGTCACTAGACTAGACAAAGAGTTTAGGTTTGAAGAATGGACAAGGATTGGACTGGAAAAGAAAAATTTGCAGTATTTCTGTTTTTGCACAGTTTGTACAGTTTGCACTTTAATGTTCTGAGATGTACAATGTAAACAGGCTCATTGAACCTCTGGTTAAAATGTTCATCTTTGTTACCAAAATTTGTTTGTTGTTCTAAAAAAAAGTAACTTTATTGTCATAGTTGTAAGATAATTGTACATTTCCTATTTTTATTTGGAAAAATATTGTCTCAAGGAGCAGTCTTGTTGAAATTATTTGTATTGTTCAAGTAAAAATCTAAGTTATTTTTCCTTTGGGCAACAAATTATTTAAGAAAAAGTAATGACTGCAGTTAAGATATTGATGTTTCTTTCAATAAAAGTTATAATTGCACCACTTTTACAATGCTGTTGGGGTTGAGGGGGTGGCGCTGGAGATTTTTTGTCCTCCAAAGGGAGGCCTGACAGAAAAAGACTAAAAGAGATTGAAAATGATCTACTGCAGCAGAGGAAGTGTGGAGATGAACATAGTGTCTGTTGTGTCTGTTTATCATAAAGTTCATATGTTTAGTGGGTTGACAACTACATTTGCATGGCAACTTGAACATCAACAAAAACTAAAACTGCACAACTGTTGCAACACATTGAATTTGAACATGACGCAAGAAGGTACTCGGAAACGTAAATGAGGCAACATGTAAACAAATTAGGAAAAAAAGTCACGGTAAAATTATTACGGTGCTATTTTAGTCTCATGTAGCCTGCTGTGCAGGCAATAGTGTTAGTAATGCTACGCTCCTGCTTCTTCCAATTATATTCTGTGTATTGGTGGATGTTGAAGACGCTTAGAGGTGCCTTACCGCCACCAACAGGATTGAAGTTCCTACACTTTTCAGTCCCCTTCATGGACAGCATGTTTGAACAAGTATGTTGATGTAGTTGTATCTTTACATTTGCTGACGTTAAAAAAATAAGAAAGGTGTGACCCAGACCTGTCAACTTTTCACTAGAGGTGTGTTACCAGGGTGGGGGGAGCTGCCAGATAGATTAGATGATTAGATTAGATATCAGAGAGGATACACTGGCAGGTTTTTATATAGAGAGGTAATTAGAGAAAGTTACCTTAGCTGGAAATGACATGATACTGATTGCACTGCACTTAAAAACACCCTTAAAGAATCTATTATATCTCCCTTGTGGTAAAATATCGACCACTTGATCTGTGTCTCTCTTTCCAAATTGGTTCTTCTCATATTGTTTCAGAATATATTGGTACTATGCATAAGAGCCTTGGAGGTACAGTGGGCGATAAATATTTTGCAAATAAAATATGGCAGCCCCACCTCTCACTATTCTCTCAAACTAATTCAATTTCAATGTTTCACGTTAACCTAAGAAAAAAAAAACCAACTCTGTGACTGTGTGATTGACAGCATTTGGCTTGTGGTTGAACAACTGACTGGCAGCCTGGGCAGTTTCAGTGGTTTCTTTCTGGCTGACTGGTTGAGTCACTCCGCCTTCCAGCTGTAGCCATGCCACATTTTATCGTCAAAGAGAGACAGACTGTCGGGGAATCCTCTACTGTCTTTTCCTCATGTGTATGCAGACACACAAACTGAGTGCTCTGGCTGCTTGTCAACAAGGTTTCAGAAGAAATGGGCAATGTGAAATAGTCCATCTACTCCCAAACTTCACAAGTGTCACAAGAATACAGGGCTCTCAAAAACCAAAACCCTCAATCCTAGTATAAATTAAACAATGCATGAGCTAGCTGCATAGATCAGGTTTTTAAGGTTTACCTCAGATACCTGCCTTTAAATAGCCCTCACACATGTTGTAGGAACTGTGTGATATAACCTGGTTAAGTATTCCTAATGCCAACAATTATGCCTATTCATGTAATATTCCTGCATCCAAAAAATACACTGCACTGAAAATCCTGCCCATGTGTGATAACCTCATTGTGTCCTTTAGTGGTATTGCTAAACTGTGATGTCCTCTGACACTTCAGAGACAGAGACAGCTGTAAGCTGTTCAGCTCAGTCTATGTATGACCTTGGTGTAATAAATCTGGAAATATGAGTGTGTGGGTGTGGACATCCATAATAATCCTGTTTACACATTAAAATATGTTATTTTGATCATTCAAAGTCATTCATCTGTGGTGTTGAGCATTAAAGGACTACGCTGTGTACTGCAAATATTTTCTCTCGGTTTTTTCTTTAATATTTTGCAGATTTGATTGGCATTTTTATGCTCTATGCCAGTAGTTCTCTCTCCCTTGTACCCACATTTCCCCATGGTGATTAGGACCCACTTTTATAGAACTCAATCCAAGCAAATGTATTTTTCAAACACTGGTAAGCACATTCAGAACACATTGCTGAATAATAAACTGAGTGAATGTTGCAACTGCAATCTGTTTTTAAGCCTCTAATTTTTCTTATGGAAACTGTTTCCATTCTAAATGACATCTTAGTGTTTATGTTCCTGGAGTTTTAGTCACTTTTGATTGTCAACGACTGTAAATCCATAACAGACTCAGGGTCGTATTTGCACTTTATATCATCTACAAACAACGATGTGAGCATGTCACCTTTCAATCAAATGTCTGCTTACTATGGAAACAACCAATTTACTGCATGTCAGTGCTCAAAGTAACAAATAACAACATTAATTCATCTGAAGCACAAAGCAGCAAAGTAATACATCAATAAATGTGGAGCTGCAAAACACACAATGTGAAGGAGGGAGTTATTTTGATTTGTTTTTTTTATTACTTTCCAGTTTAAAAGCGTAATAGCTATCATCCACTATCAGACAAACTTTTGACCATAGCCAATAGTTTGTAAAACATCCAGTGCCTCTCATTTGTGCCTCTAAGGCACCAACAGTTTGCAATACTACCTGCTGTTAACTTAGAATGGAGTTGGTAAACATGTGTAAATGACCAGCTGGAGGCACAACACAGACTCAAACACAAACTTCATGTAAATACACGCTATGTACATACATACATACTGCACATCCAAGCTTTGGGCTCCAGAATTATTCAGGGGCTCTCTACCTCCAACAGCATGCCTGGCAACATGAAAGCCGTGCCAATTTATGTGCTTGCACTTGTGATAAGAGGTGATGCTCAGGCACAATTTCATGCCGAAAAGGGTACCAGAACTGCACTGCACCACAGTTATCTGCATAAACACATCCTCTACTGTGCCGTTCCACCCACCCAGTGTAAGTGGTAATGTTAGAGCCACAAAATAACCAAAAAGACCAGAGGGCAAAAAAGGTCCAGGTGCACATGACGAATATATCGGTGCACCTGTTTTTGCTGTGCCTCTGCTGCTATGAAAATAGAAGCCTTTATCCTTCAGCCAGGCAGGGGATTTATTTGTAGTTGTAATGCTGAAGTGCTTCTAAAGTACAGTGCAGGTCTTCCCTAAAGGCAAAAACAGTATGGAGAGGATTCCAAACCTGAGGATGACTTTAAACAGTGATTTCATACTTCAGGAGAGCAGGACATCCCTGCCCTGTTCGATGAACCTGGAATAAGATTTGGGTTTATCTTTGAAAGTAGAGACCATTTTTAACCTTACGCTCCTTTACATAGTATGTGTGTGTTTGCAGGCATGCGTATATGGTATTTCACAGACATGAACGAGATGAGAGGATAACAGTCTTTCTCTTTAGAGTATTCTGTAACAAATTTCTGTAATTTCTACAGAAAAAAATAACAGTAGCTTCTTGTTCTAACAAGTCACAAGGTGTAACTGTATGTTGCAATGCATTATGGGTAAAAAAATATTTACAGTAACTTCAAGCATTCGTTCACATAACACATTGTAAAATTATAGGACGGTTGTGTTTACAGTCGGTTCTGACTGTAAACAATTCAAGTTACAATTACTCATTGTTAATTAAAAAAATAAATAAGTAAAGGTTGGTACTTATATAGCACTTTTCCACACATGAATGGTGCTCAAAGCGCTTTACAATACAAGCTTCACATTCATCCATTCATGCACACACTCATACATTAGTGGAGGGTTGCCACTATGCAAAGCACTACCAAACCTTGCTGGGAGCAATTTAAGGTTCAGTGTCTTGCCTAAAGACACTTGGTATGTGGACAGTTGGAGGCGGGATTTGAACTGTCAACCTTTTGATCATTGGATGACCCGCTCGACCAACTGCGCATTCACAGGCCATTCATATTAGAAGGAAAAGCCAAAAAGGATATGAAAGCGATACGGGGGAGTGAACCCCACATCCATCCACTCAATACAGTGTAAGTAAGACATTATTAACTGAAAAAATTAAAATGTGATTCAAGTAGTACCTTCATGCAATATAATTTGACCATGTAGATGTCTATTGTAAGCTGGCATGTAATGTAGACATGTCAAAACCAGCATTTTATCCAGGTTGTCATTGTAAATGAGAATTGGTTCTCAACTGAGTTACGTGGTTAAATACAGGTTAAATAAATTTTAGTCAGAATAATGTTCCTTTATTTGTGTGAGTGACTGTATTTAACATTATTTTATTTATCTTAGTCATGTTTCATATGTACAGTAGCCCTGAAGTGCAAAACACAAATGCAAAAGAGAAAACATGAACGCAAGACAAAACAGGAATGTAAAAGACAAAACAGGAACGCAAAAGAGAAAATGCAACCGCAAAAGAAAAAACACAACAGTGCTAACTCTAACGGAAAAAGTAGGTACCTTCAGGTGGCAATACTCAACACTGATTGGATGACGTCACTGCCCGCCTCTTTACCCAGAAGTAGTCTTTTTTTTCCCTTCCACATTGAGAGACAGGCAGTGACGTTGTCCAATCAGCATCGAGTCATGCCACCCGAAGGTACCTACCTTTTCTGTCAGAGTTAATGTTGTTGTGTTGTCTCTTTTGCGTTTGTGTTTTCTCTTATGGTTGGGTTATCTCTTTTGCGTTTGTGTTTTGCACTTCAGGGCCTCTGTACCCAAGGAATATACCGGGTGTGGGACTCAAAATGCATGGTTTTTGCAAATATTAGCTTTAGAGAAAAACTGGTTAAGTTAAGCTAACACTAGCTGCATGCATTAGCTCCATTCAGAAATGCCTCCCATAGCCCAGGCTCCGCTAGCACTGTTAGCACAGCTACAGTTGAACTGGAGCAGTCAAAACTAAAAAACTAAAATTCAATTAATAGTTGTTTCTAATACATTGATATAATTTATATACAGAAAAACCTGTAAAAAGTATCTTGCAATCTACTGTAATTATAATTAGCAAACAATTTTACAGCACTTTATTGGCAACTTTTGCCTGGTATTCACTGTAAATTCTACAGGAAATATGTCACAGTGTACATTACTGTTGTTGATATAAATATATTAATGATTACCAGAATTATGAGCCTGTGAGGAAAATGTAGCAAGAGAGAGAGCTACTCACAAATGAATCTGCAAAGAGAGGGACATGCACTTCCTCTTTAAAAAACTGGGGCACTGTTCCTGAGGGTGTAAACAACACAAACAGAGTCGAGACGGAGCCACATAGGGCGAGAAAACAGTTTTTTACCTACATAACACCTCTTGCAGTTTTCTTAATGCTAGACACTCAGTAGAACTCTGTTTTACAATAACGACATATTTACACTATTTCTTTTTGTGCACTTTGACCTGAACAACTGTGCGAGTGTGCATTTAAAGGTTTGTGTTTGTGGGACAGTGTGCAACATGTCTAATATATGCTTGTCAGCTTACTGCACAGGGCAGACCGGTGCCTGACAGGAGAGGACTAGCCAATCTAACAAAAATCTGGCTGCCTTGACACCAATCTGGCACCAATTTACAGATCTGCAGCAACAGAGTGAACACACATGCACTGAGAAGTACTTGAAACCCCACTGAATTAGATGTAGGTGGCAGCATTTTGTTGTGTTTTACAAAATGGGCTCTCCTACATTTTTATTTATTTATTCTTTTTAATTTAGAATGAGCCTTTTACCATACACACTTTACCTTGTTCCTCACTAAATTCATAGGCTTTCTCTTTATTTGTGCATGTTTAGACAAATTTTTAGGAGCAGTTTTATAGCCCTGTGTTGGTTTTCTTTTTCATATTGTCAAGTGCCATCAGAGGAGACAAGAAATCATGTAATTGATTCAGAAAGTAGACATTTTTGAGTTTTTATACATTTGTTTTGGTTTCTTTGACACAACTTTCTTTTTTATTTTATAGTCTAACTGTAGTCCCTATTAGTATACACTAGGGTTGTTATGATGCACTCGTTTACACTGAACTGTTTGGGTTGGAGGCCTTCAATATAATAGGGAGGTGTACCGAACAAATACATGTAGCCTATGTGATGAACACAAACACTGCCTTTAAGTTTCCACACTAACCTTGGCACAGAACTCTGACAGAATGAGCAGGGTGGCTGCAGGAACCCATGTGCAACATTTGGTATGTTAGACCTGGGGTGCTGTAAAGGGGGGGATAAATATGACAAATTCATGGGACCCAGCATTCCCAGGTGGCCCAGTGGGTATACTGTAAGTTAGAAGATGTGAAAATTTTGCGTAACCTCCAGCATATGACAGAGGCATAGAAGCTGGGAGTCAAAGCATGTTAAGTTTCACTTTCAGTTTACACTAGTTACAGTGGTTACGGAACACACCCCAGTGAATATATCTGCGGCTTTTTTTTTTTTTTATAAAGATTGGCAATATTTATGGAAACATATCAAATTTCACACATGTCAACATTTCACAGACCCATACAGTTGTATAAAAACTTCAGCTGCAGAGTTATACTTAATTGTTCAGAATATGTTGCATTTTTACTTCAATAAAGATTCTTTTGACCAAATTGGTCTCCTTCTTTGTACTGAAAACGTATCAAAAATGTATCAAATCAAAGACCACTGTACCAAACCAATATTTTTCTGTACCATTACACCCCTTGTGTATACTGGGTCAAGCATTTTTTAAAGAATTGTATGAACTATAGGATTTTTGGCGATAGCATGCCACAATTTTGTTTTCCACTGAGAAAAGCAGCACTTCTACACTACATTTCTGAGCTGGCTCTATGTGTATGTGAGCGTGGAGAGTTCCACTGAGCCTGTGTTAAAGGTTCTCTGCCTTCAGGGAAATTTTATTGAACACTTAAGTGCTTCTGGTGGCTAAACACCTTCTAGGTGTCAGTGCTTTTTGTCATCCTCTCAGTAGAAAATATACAGTGCAGAGAACTGAAGCACACGATTCTTGCTCTCTTGGGTTAAGAGGGAAGCATTGCAACAGCATGTTAATGTGACCGTGCAGTTCATAAATGGTCCGATAGCCATTCTGGCAGTGTAAAAGTGCAGTGGTGTCAGGCAGTAAATTGACCAATTGCTTCATGGATGTAAAAAAAAGGATTTTTTAAGGGACATTTGTTCTTAAATGAACAAAGAAATAAAGTGTAGAAACCCTCCTTTTAGATGTAATATGCAAAAGGTTAAGAAATAGTAATGTTTTTTTTTTATTTGATTAAACACCAGCATTTAAACAATTATCGTACATTTCAATTTATTTTCTGCTTTTTTTGTAAAATCCAACCCACTAATAATTCATAACAGTTGTTTAGATATTTTTTTATGACAGTATTCATGATATAGTGTATCATTTGCACTGTCAGGTATTTGTTTTTTTCTATAGCTTACACTCTGAGATCTAACATTGAGTGTTGCTGACTATGATAACATATTATTTTGCTGTCTACTCATCCAAGGATTTTGGAAGTAAAGAAGCAAAGCAAAAAATAAAAACACTTGTAACTTCGTGGCTCAGCTTGGAAGTCGCCTTGATCCTTCCTTTTTTTTTTTTAATTGCACATATCCAAAACTGGAGTCTCACACAACATTTTTGCAGCAAAAACAAATCTTTGTTGTTAAAAGATGAACTCTGCCCTCAGCACCAAAAACCACAACCCAAATGTGAATTTTTATCATGCATCTGTAAGCAAGTCTTCACTAGACTCTCTTTTTTTCATCTCAGCGTAGCTAATACACAACATGTATAGTCATGTCATCTGGAATCAGATTATTTAATGTAAGATCGAGTTAATAAAAATCAGTACCTGACCTTTGAAACCATACTCTCACTCGGTGTACATATTTCATCCAGCTGTTTACCGTTGACTCTTCTCAGCTGGTTCCTGTCTCTTCCTCCTCCTTTGGGTTTGATAATCAGACAGGTCTGCTGAAGCCCCCATTGTCTGCACACAGTGGCGACGTGACTCTTATACATATGAGAGCGGCTTAGCATTGTGAATGCAGCTCAGCTTTCTGGAGGTTGACCTTTTTCCATGGATTAATAGGTTTTATGCTGGCAGCATTAATAAACAATTTCTTCGTTTCCACAGTGGGGTAGTGAGCAGTTACTCTGCATGATAATGCGTGTCCCCCCTCCCTTATGGACCTCCTCTCACCTAATTTTAGGCGGTCACCCTCGGCGATCACGACCTGTTTGTGATTTTTACAAAGGATGCTTGTTTCTGAGTGACTCTCCCGCTTTGTCGTCAATGCCTTTCCCATCTTTTTCAGGGTTTTTAATTTTAAACTCCCACCCCCTCCATCTGTCTGTATCCATTTGTCTCTTTTTTTATCTTTTATCATATCATTGTTATCTGAAAGGTGTATTCCTCTCCGGATCCAGCCCCTCCCCTTGCGCTTTCTCTCTCTCTCTCTCTCTCTCTCTCTCTCTTTCTCTCTCTCTTTTTTTTTGCTGTAACTGTTCATTTCTCTATTTTTTCCATGTCTGTCTCTTTGCTTTGGTGGCGGGGGTTGATTATGTGGGGCTGAACAGTTTTGGTCCTCACACTGTCTGTGGCCAAGGTCAATTATGGCCTTCCTATTCAGAGCATAGCCAATCACAGACCAGGGATCCACTGATGTGGCGCACTAGGCAGGGAGACCGAGCATGAAGAAAATCAACCATTTGGTGCCTCAGAAATGAATTTGATTTGCCACTGGTGTGAAGAAGTGTACTGTTTCTGATTCTCTCTCTCATTTTTCCCTGATGCCACTCAATATAATTCCTAAATTTTCATAATGTTTGGCAAAGAAATGTAAAAATGCTATCACACACCTTTTCTCCTTGTGTTTTTTTTACCTTGTTGTGTCACATTAGGACTGTGGATATAATTTGTTTTAGTTTAGTTTAGTTTATTTCATGTCAAGCTCATGCACTCCATGTACATTGGCAATTACATCTACATGTTCAACAATCAGTACTGTTCATGTACATCTCATACATGTGTACACAGATATACATGGAAAAAATGCGCACACATACAAAAAGAACACAAGGAACATACACAGAGAAGCGTTCATTGTAAATGTACATAGATATAGCAGTTATATTGCCAAACATTATGTACACAGCATGTATAACATATCATTCTACAACATGAGTCCCCACTAGAATACCACCCCTGAAGCCCAGAAGCCCGAAAGGGAGTGAGAAGAAGCAGAGCTTATATACTCCCCACCCCCAATTTCCCCACTTAACAAGCGTGGTTGATATTTGGGTTAGAAACTTTATGTGAAGATACAATAGTAAAGATACAATACAATAATAAAGATATAATCCAATAGTTAAGATACAATAAAGATACAAGAGTAAAATTTGTGTCGCATGGGTTTTGTTGTGTATACATGAATGCGAAGGGAATACCCAGTCCCTTCAACAAAACAATATTGTCCTAAAACCCCCTTTGTTACCATGGAAACCAAAGAGCAAACGTATTTGTCATGGTCTGGGCCTCTATAAGAACAAGGGAAAGGAAATGGGTTGTCACAGTAGGGGATGCTGATACAGTACAGTGTAGTGCTGACAGATAAATCGTCATTACAATGTGAACATGTACGCACAAAACACAAAAGCCTGAAATGCAATAATAAATACGAAAAAAAACATTGTTTTTAATGCAGTGCACTCCATCAGAAGCAGCTCTGTGTACATGACACCCAGAGTCAGACCATCTGGCCAATCAGATAAAGCTGAAAGTTATCTTTCATTGACAACATATTAGTCCTGTGTATTTATGTGGCAAAATGAAAAAAAAAAAAAAAGTCACTTTACATGGCAGACTTCCATCATATTTTAGCCTAGTACTAGTGGGTGATGATCCTACTGGTAGTTACATCACTTTTAACTGACACACCTGTGCAGTCTTTGTGTGTCTGTGTTATTTATCAAATATTCCAGTAGTTATAAGGATGTTGATTTAAAACTGATATGCTTATGTATTATATAAATGTAACAGTATAGACTACACCACATGTGGCTGTATATTACATATTTTTGGTCTGGATCTGTCTTTCATAGACTGAGTATTTTACAGCGCCCATAGGTAATCTCATTTTGGTGTCATTGGGCACAAATTCTACAATAATCTTTTAGTATTGTTGTCCCAGAGGAAACAGCTGCACCTCAAACTGGCTCTGATTTTATGATTTAGAAAATCTAGCACACAATGGAATATGTTGGCCAATCACAAGTCCTGTCAGAGGGGAAACGTTAATGGGCGATTCACATTTGCAATGACCAGTCACTGCATCTCTACCGGACAGACTCTGTGGCTGGAAATGGACACAACACGACAGCTTCCCTCAAGGCCTTTACACACCGGTGTGTTGAACAAATGATGAGGAAAATGTGAAATATATGCCTGTTTTATTTAGCAGTGTTGGTGGGAGTTTGCAACACCTGCAATAAAAACTTGTTCAATGAAAAATTTTAATGTATTGACACCAGGTCTGGCGGCACGGTGGTGTAGTGGTTAGCGC
>JAPTGZ010000015.1:19440180-19451525 GCA_029814645.1 Fowleria isostigma | reverse complement strand
ATCTCATTTTATTTATTAACCATTTTTTGGGGTGGGGATGTCCACATATGAGGTCGCAGGGTCCTAGGAGGATATATATAATGTATAGAACTGTTGTCAGATGCTGCTATAATATAGTGTATGTTAAAAACTAGTGATCACCCACAGAAGACAATGAGTATAAGAAAGAGTTCCTGAACATCTGACTCACTCACTATGATGTCCACAGAAAACACATCTGAGCTCAGCTGCTTTTGTTCAACATCAAGAGGTATTCCACAAACAAACCACTTCCACTTGCGTTCTCTCTGTAAACAGACTTTTTATGTGTGTATGTGAAGGCGTTTGATTAGCCGCAATTATGGTCTTGACACCAGCATGCATGATTGCTTAGACTCCAGGCTGTTTTGTAGGTGCTGTATAAGTAATCAGTGTGTGGCTAAACCTGGACCAGCATCAGAATGATCTGTCTAATTACAGCAGCCAACCAACCTGTGGTGCTGCTCACCTGAGGAAGAAAAAGTAGAATTAATTACCTAATTGAGGCAACTCAGGGAACCATGAAGGTAAAACTGTTTGCTTTCTAATCGGCTCAGAAAGAGATGTTGCCTTGGCATGAAAAAAGAATGTTTAATTATTTTTTTTAGAGAACAAAAGTTATTTGGTTTAACAAATGAAGCAATGAATACACTTGTTCTGTGCTGTTAGACCAATCAGATGAAGCCATTTTATATAAAAATCCACCTCGAGATAAAGATGTAATAAACTTAGATCCATTCATTTGTGTATGTAGTGTATAGTTCAGTGTGTAGCTATTATTCTCCTCTGTCAGGTATCTGTCTGTTCAGGCAGGACACTGGTCTGTGCCTCTGACAACTCGGACATAATAAGCAGCCATTTCATAAACTGCTGCTCACTGCTGCTGAGATGCAATAAATCCTGATGCACATGACAAAATGAATAATGATGAGGTTGTGTCTGTGCATTGTACAAGGAATGTTTATTTATTTGACGCAAAACATGCTCGGGCTCCTCATGCTCAGGGTTTTATCGTGTAAAGCTTTATTTTTATTGCTTAAGCCTGCTCTGTGTCTTGCTATCAGTGAATTATTCTGTTCAGCCTTCGTGGTCTGCAATGAAAGCGGTGTTAATAGTTTTGATTCTAATCCGTACGTCCACTAGAATAGTCTAAAGTTAATTCTCTTGTGTAATGTAATCGCTGGCGAGACAGATCTAAGTCAGAATGTAGGATTTCCCACATTTTCTTGTAACACATCATCACTTTGACCTCTCACAGCTGACAGTTTTGAGTGCATCTCCCTGTAATTACTTTGTGCAGAAAACATACTTACTACAGAGTTTTCTTTTTCTCTCCTGACAGCCCGGCTGATGCTGATGCTATGCATCATACATATCTGCCACCCCACTCAGGAATGCCCACGGGTCGTCAATCAGTGATTGGAGAGACCACTCAAAAGATAGCCGGCTGCTTCTGAGGATCATTATGGTCATCCTCAATGTCCCTCTGCTCCTTATTGCTCAGCTTTTTGCTCTGCTGAATGCTGTCTGGAGAATAAGCTCTGACAGGAGTTATTCACTAAAGTGCTAATTACGCTATAATCATGGCTTGTGTCTTGTGTTGAAATCGGAGCATTTAGCCCACAAATGATGCTGTGCGCAGCTACAGGGGATTTACACAGAGGCTGCATCACCACAGGAACAAAAATTAAGGCCCTGTAAAACACTGAATGTTATTTAGTACTATTATTAGTGCTGTTATTTAGTGTAATTATTTTAAGATAATGTAACCTTGTTTAAGCATTAGAGCTGCAGCAACCCATTTGACAAAACATTTGATAATGCTGTCATTATGTAACTATGTAAAAGCATCGTTAAAATGAATATTTCTAGAACATCAGAAACAGTAGTATTAAGGCTAACCCGTATCTAGTGCCCTTTAACTTACCTCCTAAGCCTATGGACAGTGCAAAACTTTAATGCCAACTGGGCTGATTTAACTATATTTCACTCTGACTGTCTTTTACCTATTAAGGATCTTTGAATAACAAATTACTTTGAGATGATATGTTTTTGTGCTAAAACATATGCATAGGTATATCACTCTTTATGCACTCACAGGATTCTTTATGATGTATACCCTGCAAGTACCAGATGTACCTAATAGAGTGGCCAGTATGAGCATGAAAAATCAAACATCTAATGTGTAGATCTGATGAATTTTTTCCGTCTTTCTAGGATAAATATTGTCACGTTTGAGCCTGTTGTGGAACTGAGGATTTTTAGATATCTAATAAACGAGCAAAGGAGTTCATTGTGAAAAGAAACTACTGGGGGTGTTGAATTACTCTACAGTGCCCTCCACCACATGTAACATTGAAGTTTCTCACTTGTGTCTACTTTGCCTTTGGATATTTTCTGTTCCTACATGGTTCTAGTTAGTCGTTTGAATGTTTTTAGTAGAAGAAGAACATTGTTGCAGTCATATTAGTCCACAGACATGGGAAAATACAACTAGTCAGTGTAACTTATCTTTTATGTTTCATGATATTATCCAGATTAATGAAGTAATTCGTGTTTTCAGAAATACACGGACCAACAAAGTCATATCACCAGACACAACAAATTTCTGTGCTGTTTTTTAATTTCATATAACTTATCACACACATTTAGTACATACTCTATGGAGTATAGGCTGCTGTATATCACTGCATTCAACAAAATCCTCCTACACAATTTCCATTTATAATAAAAGGAAAGTTCCCCTCAAATATCCCCTAAAACATCTTAAACACTCCATGTTATGGCGAGAACTGCTAAAGAGTGGAATATATCAGAATATTCTTATATGTTCTGGTAGTTCTGGGAGTCATATCAGTATGAATTACTCACAACAGATGTGGTGAATCTTTCCATTGTGATGAGTGTACTTTGATTAATATACCTCGATGAATGCCTTTATTTTTAGCCTGGCAGGGCGGACAATGTGGAAACGCTTTTTATTACCCTTCTGGTTGGAGATGAATGGGCAACAGCAGAGAGAGACGTGGTGCCTCGGTGTTCATTCGTCATTGACAGATTGAGGTGTAAAAAACGAAGGAGTAACTTGATTAGTTCTATCATTATTCGTACAAAGTTCAGAAGGCAGTGATAGACAAATTGCTGGCAAAACATGTAGTAATTAGGTAACTGCAAAGTATGATTTTTTTATCTATTAAATTGGACCAGCCTACAATGTCTGACTAGACTTCTAGAATGAAAAAAAAAAAGAGCTGTAAAGGTGCTGGGGTCACAGCCTAACAATATATACTTTCTGCTGAGAACATGAACTAATTGATGAAACGAACGCTCTTACATCTAATGTCAAGGTTAAGGCCAAGGAGAACGTGAGAGTTGCATTTCACCAGAACAGGTCATTAGGCCCGGGTTGAATCCGACATGATTACAGCGAGTCGGACTCTGCAGTGCTCATCCTTTTCTAGACAGGTGAAAGTATGATGTCTGTTTTACCCACCCATGCATTTTCTGTACTGTTCAATGTTCTTCCATGCAGTGTTAGTCTGAGGTAAAAGTGATGTTTTTCCTACTGCAAAAGTAAACTACAAATCTTAAATCTCTTTAATGCACAAATGTGAACTATAAATAATTTATCCATGTCCGGTGAAAAATATCCCACATGCATCTCAGTTAACTCTCCTGTTTTTTTTTTGTCTTTGTTGCTGAGACAAAAGTGATATTCCCTTCTAATGTTTTGTTTGTCTGCCTTGTGTCTGTCTGCAGGAACTCTTTACAGCGGAGTGCAAGTTCAAAGAGTCTGTCTTTGAGAACTACTATGTGATCTACTCGTCCATGTTGTACAGACAACAGGAGTCTGGGAGGGCTTGGTTTCTAGGGCTTAATAAAGAGGGACAAGCCATGAAAGGAAATCGAGTGAAAAAAACAAAACCAGCTGCTCACTTCCTGCCCAAGCCATTAGAAGGTATGTACCGGTTCTAGTAACATTTATCTATTTATTGCAGTAAATACAGCTGCGGAAAAAATTATTAGACCATCAAGTCATCAAAAACAATGGCTATGCAATCAAATACTAACTCCTGTGTGTATAATGTGACTAAAATAGACATGGAATGTCTAAAAGCACTGTTTTTGTCAGTACAATGCTATAGCTATTGCTATAAGAACTTATGGAATTTTGGTTATTATCAAGAAAACCATGGAAAATGGATAAATATCAGCTCTGAAATTAAACTCTCATGAACTATTTTTGTTTTTATCATTATATTTATCCAAACAAATGTACCTTTAGTTGTAGCAGGAATTAAAATGAACAAGAAATTAAAGAAAACATAGGGTGGTGTAATAATTTTTTCTGCGATTGTATTGTTGGCACCGATTTCTGATAAGGCAAGTATGTAGGAAGAATTTTCTAAGAATCTTACATAATATGACCCTAAAAATATACCAGTGTCAGCTTTATATGTAGATGGATTTATGCCATCTTTTAATATTCTGCAACTGCCACTATAATGAAATAGTGGTTGTGATATGTGTGACTTTAAAAAACACATGAAACACATTAAAATAAATATATATATTACAGTTGCTTTGATAATATACCTCAAAGATTTCTGTTTATTTTATTTATACAGAGGTAAAAGGGCCATGATCAGACACATATTATTTTCTCCTCCACACTGTATTTTACCTTTTATTCCTGGAAGTAGTGTCTGAGCTGTTCCTTCTGCTGTCATCGTGTAGCAGGAACAAAACAGCTTACAGATACAAAAATAAATCTAGGTATGTTTAGTGTGAATCTGTAAAAAAAAAACAAAAAAACAATGAGCACAAATACTCCTGTGACATGACAAGACAGCTGTCCTATACAGTATTGCATGATCCTTTCTGGAGCAATAGAAGCGCTACGTCTGACATATTTTTGTATTTCTCTGCCAAGTCACAATTTTGCTGCTGTAAGCATACAGTGTAGGAGGCAAGTGCGCTATGAAATGTTGATAGTCCAGCAGATGCCACCATCACTCTTGTCAGCCCCCAGCTTGATTGCTTTCCATCATTTAAACATAGAATCAAGATGAAGCGTTCTGTCAAGACAATAATACAGCTGTAGTGTATAGGGTGTGAAGTGAGTGATAATGAGACATTTTTTAACTTTTGCCAAAATCCAAGGAGCAAGTCAAAAAAAGTAGCATAAAGCCCACTGGCAAAAAAAAAAAAAAAGTGGCTTGTGTTTACCTTTAGTGCAGATCTTGAGGGATTTTTTCTCTATTAAAATTTTGTATAGCAGCAATAAATAGTGCACATAAATAACTTTTGACAGCCGAACACAAAAGTGCAGTAAAGAAATTCATGCTAACAGTGTCTTTCTGTTTTTTCTGCCTCTGTCTGCTCCCCCAGTTGCCATGTACAGAGAGCCATCATTGCATGATGTTGGAGAGACAGTGCCCAAGGCAGCAGTACCTCCCAGTAAAAGCACAAGTGAGCCTGCAGTGATGAATGGAGGTAAACCCGTCAGTAAGCCTGATAAGCCCGCCACATAGCCACACCTGACCAGTGCCCAGGGTGTGTGTGTGTGTGTGTATGTGGAGAGGGCAAATGAGATGGAGGCAGGGCTTTTCCTGACTGGACTTCAGACCCTCTTTCTTCTGTGGATCGGATCCAGGCGAACCTCACATCCTTTCTTGTCTTGCTCCTCCTCTTTCGTCCTCCCTTTCTCCAGCTGTCTCAACATGGGTGGATGGATTCTGAGGTGGCTGAGTTTCTCCATAACAGGAGGGAAGAGGACCTTTGATCATGGAATGCCTTTAGATTCCTCTGAAACTGTGACAATTCATATGAATAACACATGTTTTACAGCCACGCTTGTGGTACTTTGCTTGCTGATGGTCCTTCCAAGAAGCCCCCTCTCTCTATAATGCCCTGTTGCAGCAGAGTCTGTGTACCTTCAGATCTATTTTCTATACCACAGTTCACCAGCTATGTTCTGGGATAGAGACTGTATAGCTAGAGTAAATATTTGGACTGTAGTCCTCTATTTTTTACGAGTATGTTCCCTCTCCCTCTCTTTCTATCTCTAGTCACACACTTTTCTCTTTGTCAAGTAACCTAGAAAAGATAAAAACATTTTGCAGGGGAGTTGTGTGATTTTCTAAGAAACACATTCACTCAGATGTGGCATAAAAAACAAACATATATATAAAAAAAAAAAATCCAAATTTTCTTCTTGCCTACAACATGCACACAGACATACAGACACAAAAAGTTTGTGGGGAAAATCAGAGATGTTGCTTTTTACAGCCGATAAAAACATACTGGAGGCTGGAAGATAGCTCCTGCAATCATAGTTGATGAAGTGCTAATTACCGCCACTGCAATCAATGCAAGGAGCACCCCTACACACATACAAACACACACACACATTTATAAACAGATGTGCGTGTGGGTGGGAGAGCGCTGTAAGGAATGGTGTATACATATCACTATCTAAGTCCCACCAGCGGTTCAGTCCGCCTTCTCTGGTAAATAGAAACCTGAAGTCTATTTTTCTTTAATCTTATTTCAGAGCGTGGGCTCTAGGAATATCTCTAGGCCTTGTAGGCCTCTGTCCCTCACTGGCTGACTTCTTTGGACTATGAGGCAAGGCTTGTGGCTTTGACCCAGATGGTCTATAACTGCAGCACTGGCAGCCATCTCATGGCAGCGTCTACTTAAAGCCAGAAAACAACATGGCTGAAAACCATTAGGCGACATTTATACTGGCTGCATCCCTATTTGGTTCAGCAAATAAAGCATGGGCAAAGTTAATATTGTGTTCTCTCTTCTTGCAGCAGTTATACAAGAGATGGCTTATATTATAACATTTTCACTGTATAAAACTTAGGGAAAATGACAATTAAAAATCATAACTTTTTAAATGACTAGATATTATTATAATTATTATTATTATAATTATGAGAGGATTTGTCTCCTAGCTCAGCATGCAGAGTCCAGTACTGATCATCCTGGCCTATCATGTGCCTGTTTGGACCTTGATTCCCGGCATGCAAAAACAGGTTCCCAGTCCCCACTGGGCCAAAGGTGCCTCACCCACCCGATACATCCATGTAGAGGACACGTAGCATTATCCATTAATAAACACTCACTCAGATCTCTTCATTCTGAAATGACCAAAGCCTTTTTCATCCCAGAAGAACTGATTCTTTAACAAAGAAAACAAATCTGACTCTCTTTATGATTCAATTCAATGAAGCTTTCACTGTGATAGCATTTGTTCTGTTCGAAAGAATCACTCCTCCCTGTCCTTTCGGTGACACCCAAAGGTCTTGACTGATGTCATTTTGGAGAAGTATGTATACCTTGAATTAATCACATGCATGTATTTTCTATAAGGAACAAGGTATGGGTAAAGTTCTTCACTATTAAGATGAAGAGCACTCAAGTTTAGCGTGGGAGTGGAATGGGCATGTTGTAGGCTATGGCACACTCACAGCTAATCTGAAGGTAATCCTCTGCACTTTCTGTTTGCATTTTCATTATGACTGTTAGCAGTTTATGAAAGCTCTATCCGATCAATCAATTTATAATGTTTGTCTTGCTTTAATAATTTTTCCTAATAGTTTTGTTAGATAAGGTTTAGAATATTAAGTAGATTGTTGCTGCTGTATGCTGCTAAAATTGCAACTATATTAAGAAATTGATT
The DNA here is from genome assembly GCA_029814645.1 of Fowleria isostigma. Classification (NCBI taxonomy): domain Eukaryota; kingdom Metazoa; phylum Chordata; class Actinopteri; order Kurtiformes; family Apogonidae; genus Fowleria; species Fowleria isostigma. Next base: position 19,443,814 of record JAPTGZ010000015.1, on the reverse strand, counting down.
TTGTTAATATTATTTACTGAGTTTATCGGGATTACACATGACCATTTCTTATTATGGCACATCAAAGCACATTACTTAGACTTCAATATTTGTCTGTTGATGCTATAACAAAGATGGTGTACAATACGAAAGAGCTGGAAACACTATAGTTGTGTTTGGGGCTGATGTTCTGTCCTCAGTACAACCAATCATCCTCCACTATCTCCAACTCTACATGCTGGGCTGGTTGTTCCAGCCCTGCAGTCCAGTAAACTGGCTCCTCTGAGGCTGACTTTATTTTTGTAAATGACTGGGTGTGTAAATGTACATCTCTGTTTGGATCTGTGTAGCCACCTGTTTTTCTTTGTCCGTTCCCCTCATTTCTCTAGTATACGGGTCCTGTGTGATGTCGTCTCCAGATCCCAACAGCTGTCACTTTTGCTTTGTTCGCCTCTGTTCAGATGTGTTACCGGAATAAGTAGTTTCTTTGTTACCCGTGCTTTTGTTTTCAACTTCTTAATTTGTACGTTGTACCATCTGTTGCATGGGGAGAGGATGGCATTGATGAACTGCATGTAGTAGGCTATGTCTATCAAGAACTGTTGGTATGTACCGCTAATTTTACATACATATATGCAACGAGTTTGTCTACACTATACAGTTTGTGTTTGTTGTATACACATATACAACATATTGAATAAAATATTTATATAAAGGTGTACTGTAATGTCAGTAACATACTTAATAATGCAATATAGTGTGCAGTATATTATTGCACCTGTCATTTTGATGGGACAAAGAAAACAGAAGGGGTTGGCTAGTTTAAGCATGAAAAAGGCCAAAGTAGAATTTACATTAAATTTTCTTTGTGACTTCTTATCGGTCCTCTTTTCAAGTGGTGACTGAGCTCTTGTGTCAATGCAGCTCTCATCCCCTGATGCCACCTTTTGAAGTGACATGGACATCCAGCATGCCCCAACTGAAATATGTATGCCCTCTCTTTATTTCCTCCACTTAGAATTTAACCTCATCACGACTATGAGTTGAGTGAGAAGTGTCCATCTTGTACCTTCAGTACGATATGGGTTTCATGGAAGGTTGTTGTTTAATTTCCGGTGGAGAAGAATAGGCACTATTGAAATGATTTATTTTCAAAAAATATATATACCATTGCAAGTATGCCCATTGGAGTTATGTCATGTTATAACAAATTTGTAACCATGTATGATTAAGGTCTTCGCATTGTTTTCCATGCAAAATGTTGTGTCATGCGGCACATTTAATGTTTTATTATGAAAAAGAAATAAAAACCTCAAACAGTACCTCTGCCTCAAACTTTCAAGTGAACTTTCATTCCCATTTGGAATCAACTGCACCCAGTACGAGTTAAAAACAGACCCACATTATCCCCCATAGTATTCCACATATTCCAAAAATGTCACCTTAATAATACATGTTCTTCTCTTTCCAACATTTGGATTTGTCATGTACCTGCATCCTGTTAGTGTAGCTCTCTGGAGCATGAAAGCATTTCTATATTCCAACAAAGAAATCATATATAAAGTTGTGTTGGAAACGTTTACATTGTAATATGTTATAAACAGAAAAATGCCTTTGCCTCCACAGTTGTTTCTTTTTCACCTGCAACATCCACGTTTAATAAAAAATTATTTGTAACCAGTACAATAAAGGAAGTTAATGATATGCAGATTTAATGTTTAGTTTTGGCCTCTTCTTTTCTCTCTCATTCTGTGGTTTTTCAGTCAGCGGTTGTGGCCGTTGGTCGTGGTCCTGGTCGCTCCAGGCAGCCAGGCCTCTGTTCCTATACCAGTGTTCTGATGTCCTCAGTACTCTGCTCCAACCCAGATTTCACAAGCGTTCCCTGTCCAGCCATCCCAGCACTCACAGTTGCCGCAATTGCACAATCCATTCCCTGTGAGAAGATGTGAGAAGAAAAGCTGTGAATTAAAAGAGCTGTGCCATCATGCCTGACCTTTAACAAGGTTCCTCTTTTCACACACTGGTTCCCTGGGTGCAGCTCTTTGGTAGAATATGGAGACTGAGGACACTGCACAGGGCACAATTTAGTGTTCTACAATTTAAAGAAAACTCTAGTTGAGGAAAAAAATTATAACCCGAGTATTATCTGAAATGCAACATTCTTTGTTCACACTCTTGTTTAGGTTATTATTTATTGTAGGTAATTAATTTATCAGACAGGGGTAGTGGGTTGTTTACCTGCCTGACTAGTTTTCAGCTACTGCCTGTAGCCTACATCAGAAATGATGTTGTTGTGACATGTAGGGTGACAAAAGCTGCAGGAAGTAGCTGAAACCAATCAAGCAGGTAGTTACAATAGTTACATTTGAATGACAGTGTGAACCTTGAACAGTCTTGTCTATGTTCAACAGCAAAAATGGAAGTTTCAGGTAAGACTTTGAAGTGGATTAACTCTATCATCAATGATATTCATTTCTTCAAATTAACTGTGACAATCTAACCCGATCCCCCTTTTGGACTGTAATTTTCCATATTTTACTTCAATAAAAAGTATTAACTTGGGCTTACTTCAAGCAATTCCTACTTCGTTTATGTTGTATGTTGGTTGATTATTTTTACACTTTAAACCTTTGAAGACAGGCAAATGGACTTTTTTGTACCTTTTGGTTCCTGAAATTATCATATTTGGTGCATGAAATTAACCAGCAAGCATTCCTAATACGCTGAATTTTCCACATCACTCATCAATTGTATGTGCAGTGGCAATCTATGGATTTGAAGGGTCCGTGAAATCTTTCATATGAGAAGTAATTTATTGGAAAACTTGCCAGACAAATTCCTTTATTTTTTAATCAGCAAACATGAAGAGTCATTTTATCACAGCTACCTGCAAAGATAAAATTGATCTGGATATTCAACATCCATGCCATAATGGGCGTCGTGTGAACTTCAACTACATTATAATCATTTGCATTCCTATGGTAATTATCATATATATATAAATATATAGTCCAGTCAGTAATATGGTAATCACAAATATTTAGTAGGACATACACATCTCATACACGTTTCTCCCTCCCTCTTTTCCTCATTTCTAAACAGTTTTTGCATCGCAAACCACTCACCGTCGTTTGAATGGCATTAAGGCTGACATTTGGAGTCATGAAGTCATGATGAGAAACACCTCTGAACAGCTGTCCAGATTTTGACAGGCCCAAGGGCAAAAATAATTATCAGCATGTATTGAGATTTCCATTATCAGAAGACAGCTCCTGTGGATACAGGCTACATGGAGGAAAATATTTGCACGTCCATTCCATTTTGATACATTTTTCTGTTGCACATATGAAAAACAAAAGCTTTTCACATTATTGCAACGGTGAAAAACTTTTAAATCCAACAGTTTTTGTTGGAGTGCCTGCTCTGTGTTATACCTGTGCAGATGAGACCATCGTGTTTGTCACAGTCTCGGTCGTCACACTCGCAGTACTCTCCAGACACCCACCAGTCTTGAGGAGAACAGATACACTGACCACAGTGACAAGAACCTGCAACAAACGCACATGTAAACACACACAGGCTTCAGGGGTTGTGTATATTACTCTACGGGGAAAAAATAAATAAATAAATAAATATACATATATATACATATACA
>JAPTGZ010000015.1:19382551-19407221 GCA_029814645.1 Fowleria isostigma | reverse complement strand
CTATCTATCTATCTATCTATCTATCTATCTATCTATCTATCTATCTATCTATCTATCTATCTATCTATCTATCTAGGACTAGACTAGGACAGAGCAGGATTCAAACTGCCAACCCTTTGGCTCTTGGATGACCTGCTCTACCTCCTGGCTATGGCAAAATTATAGCTATACTTAACTTAATTGTGAACACAAAAATCTTCTCAAACAACTTTGCAATGTGTTTTCACTTACAGTTTTATTACGTTGCAAATTTACTTTTTCTTGTTAATTTTACAGTCTTTTTTTTTTTTTTTTTTTTGTACAGTGTAGCCAGAGGGATGCAGAGGGAGATGCTGACCCAAGCTTCATTTTGTAGGGAAAATGTTATAATATGAAGAATGATAATAAAATAATAAGACTAATCAAAATATATGATTTATTCTGATCAAATCAGCTCAAAGATAATTGCTCATACACTATAATGCCACACAATATTGTTACATAATTGCAAACATGTTGATTAAACAGTGCTTTTCACTGGGACAATGCCTAGCCTGCAGCACCCTGGGCCACCCTCTGTGTTTCTGATAATGGAAAAAATAACTTGCAGAGCGCACCAGTCGGCAGCATGTCTGATCCCTGCACAGAGCCCCAGAGAGAGGAGGAAAGACAGTGAGAGAGAGCGAGAGAGACGTTTCACGTGGCTCATCAATGATGGAAAAAAAACATGGATGGCTGCGAAATGGAGAATGGAAACATAGCCACGTTGAGCCGCCTCGCTGAAAATATAGGATTTAATACAGAGATATAGGTAAAAATCCCTCAAGTAATACAATTTGATAATAAAGTTTTGTTTTAAATACATTTCCAGAGGGTTTGTTTTTGTGTCTCATATCTGATGGGACAGGAAAATGAGTGCAGGAAGAAAGAAAAAAACCCCAAAAACTGTCATGCGATATGAGTGCACAGAATGGTATCTTCAACATGCCAAGTAAAATCAACCAATTTATTGACTTTTATGTGAGATTCTGTTAACCCCCCCCAAAAAAAACAACCAAACAAACCTGGAAAGGACAGAACAGGAAATAGACTGATAACACTGTGTAGAAACCACAATTGAGACATAATATATTCTGTCCTCTGTGGTCTGCCGTACCATGTTTGTGGGACATAAATGCTCCTTTGGGAGGATGGTTTACCACATGCAGATACCGTTCTGCATGCCTATATCACATGTGCTTCCCTGCGTATTTCATGTGCTTGGATTTTATGTGTTTGTTTTGAAACCATAATAACTCTACAAAAAACAAACAGTGGATGGAGATGACCGAAAGATTTTGCACAGTTGGTGAACAGATGTTATGTCCATGTTATTACCCCAGTGCTCTTCACCCTAAAAAAAAAAAAAAAAAAGTGTAAAAAACAAAATAAACTGGACATCTTCTATGTGAAAAATGTAAAAAGTTCATCCCAGGCCCATGCCCTACTCTTCTACCAGGTGACAGATAACTAACAATTCTAATCCAGGCTAATATTCCCATCAGACCTACATTTTGTGGCGCCCCAGATTTTTTTATTGGGTTTTACTTGTTGCTCTGGAAAAGATGAAGAATTAGCTTGTGTTGGCCTAGGGTAAGAGAACATCTCAATGCCAGGGAAAGCTAATGCTTTTGGGAAGGAAAAATACAGTTTATCCCTAAGAAGAAAAATCTATTGGATCTTATCAGTGGGCAGTTGTGAGAGTCAGAGATAAGGGAGCCGCAGGGAGAGAAATTGGCTGCCGATCTCAGACAGCAGACCATGCATGCTGCATGGGCCATTGAGCAACAGGGGAGGAGGCGTATTCTTCTCAATATGCTCTAAAAAAAACTCAAAAACTGCTGGTCTTATGATTGCACGTGTATTCTTTGTGTGATTCTTTGAATGTGTGACTGGTTGTGCATTTGTGTGGATGTCGGTATGAAAATGAGCCTGATCAATTTGTGTATAAGTGTGTGCATGTGCATGTGTGGAGTGTGTGTCTGGGTGTGAAAACGCATCCCTCCCCTGATGCATCAAGGTTCCATTTGCAGTCTCTGTACCAGTGAATGAAACCCCATTATCAGACTGAAGCAGGGCCGTCTTTCTCCAGACTGCTGAACCATAATGAGCTCCTCACAGCAGCCAACTTGTCTACCCAAATAAATCACTCTGTGCTGTACGTGCGTGCACACACACATTCACACATTTCTCTATTAGACCTGTTCTCAATGCACACATGTCTCCATTAATGTCTGATAGCTCATAGCCCAGTGACTACAGAGGACAGCACAAAAAAGATGAGAGTCCTATTTTATTTCCAACAAGACAAAGGGCCCAGTCTTTCCTTCAACATTCAGGGTACACTTTGACCTGATAAATGTATGGAATGTCTTGGTAACCTGTTGAATCTAGTCATTTGTACAGATGTACAGGACGGATGGTCTGATTTGTTTATTAAGTCTAAAACATATTTACATCTTCAGTGCTTCATCAATATCAGAATAGTCTATTCCAGCATAAGTATTTCATAAACATCAAATAAAGGTTGTTTTTTTTTAACTGTAAATGATTTTGACTCTTTCAAATTATATCAATTATATCAACAAAGGTTGAAAAATTATTAGAGCATCGATAAGCATTTCTGGCTCCGTGGTACAGCTTTTAGCACTATGGGGTTTATGCACAGCTCCACTACCTCCTGAAATCATGCCAGCACCTTTACTTCCCGTCTTTTATTACTGGACACATTAATTAATCCAGGTGTGCCTGCTACTTCCTGTTGTGACTACTGTGGTCAGGCACACCTGGATTAATTAATGTGTCCAGTAATGAAAGACGGGAAATAAAAGTGCTGGTATGGCATCAAGAAGTAGTGGAGTTGTGCATAAAGCCCCATTGCCTCGCAGTAAAATGGTCCAGGGTTTAATTCCCGTGGGTCTTCTTGTGTGGAGCTTGTATGTTTTCCCCATGTCTGCTGAAGTTCTCTCCACATATTCTAGTCTTCCTCCCATGGTCCAAAGACATGCACCTTAATAGGTTAATAGGTCAATCTAAATGGCCCACAGATGTGAAGGATTGTTCATCTGTATATTGCAAGTAAAATTTATTATAAACCACTTATCACAGAGAAAACCTCACAAAGTTCTTTACAGATTAAAAAGATATAAGACATCAACACAAAAAATACAAGTGCATAAATATTACATTCTAAAATACCCAATAAAATTGAGGAAAACCCATAAAAGCAATAGAATAAAGGTGCGTTTTGAGACGCCTTTTAAAAATGTCCACTGAGGCTGCTGCTCATAGATCAGGTGGAAGGGCATTCCACCATCTGGGAGCCACTGCTCAAAAGCTCTGACGCCTTTGGTTTTGAGTATGGCACGGACAGTGTTGGGAGGGTTACTTTTGAAATGTATTCCATTGCACATTACAGAGTGCATGCCTAAAAATGTATTCTGTACTGTAATCTGTTACCTAACTCAATCTGAGTATCGTAATCCAAATACTTAGATTGCTTTCACATTTTCTTGAATTTTACCATATGAATGTAGTAAATCACACCGTTTACTACTTTGTAAAAAAAACTATTTTTGTGCGTTCTGTTTTAGAGCTGGATGAATGTATTAGGTCAAAGCCTCATAAGGAGCATAACATGTGATGTGCTAGTACAACCCAAAGCAAGTTATTGGTGTTTTGTCTGGTTATAGAAAAAAACAGGCCAAACCCCCAATACAAATATTGGACTGGAACATCCCTAAGCTGCATGTGACAGACTAACTCATTGCCACAACTTGTACTCACAATAATCATCAGAATATTTAGTGTTAGTGCATATAGTATCAAGAGATAATGGGAAATGCATGGGAAACTGGATTTGTGAAATATAACTGTATTCTGATTACCCTGTATTAAAATTGTAACTCTAATGGAATACAGTTACTTAAATTTTGTATTCTAAATATGTAATCCTGTTACATGTATTCCATTACTCCCCAACACTGGGGACAGGAGATGAGCAGCAGACTCTGGTCAACTGACCTCAATGCGTACATGGGAGCATGAATGCAACACTTCAATGAGATACAATGGTGCCTGACCATGAAGAGCTCTGTAGGTGCATATGTCAGTCCTGTAATGACCTGGTGACATGTCCAGGGTGTACCCCACCTTTGCCCATAGGTAGCTGGGATAGGCCCTGGCAGCTCCACAACCCTCATAAAGTCTAAGCAGTTCAGAAAACGGATGGAAAATAAACATTTTTCTGACTTTAAAATAAAAACCAGAAAATTATATTAGGCACATTTCCTTTATGCAAAAGTAACGTACCTTGTGAATAGTAAATCATGAAACATGAGTGTGGAGAGTCTGAGAGTCTGAGACCTTGTAAAATTTCACCACTCAAATTCAAAGCTTTGCCCCCAACAAAAGCTAACCGTGTATGAACTAAGCAGCTGCCTGTTTGCAGTGAGATTCTTTGAAGTGGTGCCAAGGTGATGAGAACACTCAAAGACAAAATTCTGTGCTGTTTTTATTTAGCAGTAAAAAAAAAAAAAAGTCAAAGTGAAACCAGTAAACATCTGTGGGATACATGGTTCATATTACAACAACATTATAAACAGAGTTAATATTAAAATCTTAACCAAAATGATAATATGGTATTACACTGTTAAATTGTGTTATCTTCCCACCACTCATACTGTTTCTGAACATCAGCTGTGAAGTTCATTTGCCAAGTGTCTCTGTTCCAAGCACACAACATGGAGAATCTGGTGCATCACTTACTGACCCACTACTAACAACCATGCCTAAATTCTTGAAAATACACTCAAAACCCTCTGCATGAACAGAACCAAAGAGGCCTAGTGGATATATTTAAAAGCCAAAATTGCATCACAAAACATACCACTAGTGACGAATTACAGTTGTTACAATATGTTTGAATCCTCCCTGTAACCGCAAACCATCTGTTTGTGTTATGTGTCAACACAGATTTATACTTACCATTGCAAGTTATCCCATTATGTGTAGCACAGACCCAGTCGTGGCATTCGCAACGTGGCCCGTAAAACTTTCCTGGATCTGTGGCCTGGCAGATGCAGACACCGCAGTCACACTCTCCCCTCCCACTGCAGATCTTACCATCAGGTGTCCGGCAGCGGCGAAGGGATGACTCTGTTGACAGTCTACACACACCACCAACCTGGCTGGTAAACAGAAAGAAGGGTCACTGACTAGCCAGGTCTTTAAAAACACCGTGGTCAAGGGTCAAATGTGGTATTCCACATCTGTGTCCTGCCTTGAAAGTGCTTTTACTTAGCACTGGCAGAAACGCCTGCCACGTGTCTGCCTTACACTTACAAAGAAAAAGAACTGGAAAACAAGTATAAAATAATAGTCTTTAGGTGCAGAGTGGACCCTCACCTTTTCTTTCATTCCACTTGTACAACATCATGAAGAAAAAAAAGGTCAAACCTGTGAGGATACTCAGAGAATGTAAACCTCCACCAAGGCCAAGAACCTACCCTTCTTTGTTATTAATCCGCAAACAAGCCTCTATTTGAACATTTTTTTGTGATTTATGGTTTCACTGTGGCTTAAGGATACCATAATACAGTTATGTGTGAAGAAGGAGCTTTATACTTTCTTCAGTGAATGAAACAATCTGTGAATACATAATGTGTCAACTATGCAACATAACAACTGAAATGGTTCTATTTGCACTCTTCTCTTTAACTTTATTTTAACTGATTACTTTTTATATTTTATTGATTATGTTTTAATTGTTTTGAACTTGTCTCTTTTCCATTTTTGTAAAGTACTGTGAATTGCCCTGTACGGTGGCCCAGAGGGGCAATAGCCCAAAAAAGTATCCACTATAAGAAAAATTAAAGAGATTGTCATTAATTTTAAAAGAAGTATAGAAAAAAATAAATGTACCCCTTAAATAAAAATAAACTTGGATGGAAAAAAAAACTACATCCTAAAAAAAGACTTGTAATAAAAAATTAATTAACACAAAGAAATAAAACTTTAATGAATTTTAAAATAATCCCCACAATTAAATTTGACTTTCACAAAAAAAAATTGTGTTTGCAAATATAAAACATCATATGCCTAAAAAGAATACCTCTTCACTTTTTAAATAAGGTTCATCTAAAAAAACAGAGAGAAAGAAAAAAGAAAACAATCCACCTTTTTATTAAGGGGGCGCTGTTTACCCAAAAGATGTCTTGCCTTAAAATTAAGGACACATTAAAAAAGAAAGGGATAGGGCAAAAACTTTTAAGGTCTTTGGCTACTGTGGCTAATGCTAAGGAAGTAATGTCAATGCTTGTTGTGATTGGTACAATCAAAACAGAATGCAGGATTAGTTTAGCTTCTCCCAGCCCACAGGTACTGTGGCCCCGTCCCTAACCTGGCATCTGTTCGCGGACCGTGTACCTGTCCGTATGTTGTTGTTCCACGGTGGAGGGTCATTTCTGCACCCGGTTTCTGCCCAGACAGAATGCATGAAACAACAAAGCAGGTTAATGTCCACAACTCCCCAACTCGCCTTGCCCAAGGAGACTCCATCTCCACTGGGGACAGGATGGACACAGCCCCACACACAGCATGTGGTCCCAAGCAGCAGAGGCCAGATGCCGTGGAGCTCTACGCTCTTGCTCTGGTGGAGAGCAAAATTTTAACTGGGATCCTTTCTTGGCCCAACCGAAAGACGTGCGCGGGGCGGGATCTCTCACTCAGATCCGGCGGCAGACCTTGTCGCACAGGTCGGTGGAGATCTGAGCCCGACAGATGGCAAAGGGGACCGGACCTGAGCAGACTGGCGGGGAAGGCGGGGAAGGTGTCTTCCGCCAGTATTGGATGCAAAAACCAGCCAGACTGCACTTCCGATGGGAACAAACTGTTCACGGATGCGGTGAGAAGCGACACCAAGTCCCGAAGCAGCCAGACGGGGGGTGAACCAAGACTGAGTCCCGGCAGGCAGGCGGGCTGGCACTGCAGCATTCAAGAATAGCATGTAGTGCATCTTGGAAATGATTTCCCTCCAAATCTACACAAGTCCCCGATACCAGACTGGACTTTCTTATAGTGGATATTTTTTTTGGGCTATTGCCCTTCTGAGCCACCGTACCCCTGTGTATGAATTGTGCTATGCAAATAAACTTGCCTTGTTTTCGGTAGTCGTAAGGGTGTTATTTAATTTTTTTTATTTGGTGTTCACTGAGAGAAAACATTAAGAATGTTAATAAGAAAATGAACAATATGCTCAAACACCAATCAAAAACTTTCTGAAGATATTAGTATCAAGCATGTAATATCAAATTAAACATCACTTCAAGTAAATTGGCAAGAAATGCAGTAGCTGTACAGTCACAGAAAAAATTAATAGACCATCAAAAGTCATCAAAAACAATGGTTATGCAATGAAGTACTTACTCCTGTGTGTATCATGTGACTAAAAATGACAGAAAAGAAAACATAAAATGTCTAAAAGCACTGTTTTTGTCTGTACAATGTCATAGCTATTGATGTAAGAACTTAAGTGATTTTGGTTATTATGAAGAAATCCATGGAAAATGGCCAAATATCAGCTCTTCAATTGAACTCTTTTGAGATATTGTTGTTGTTATCATTATATTTGACCAAACAAATGTACCTTAAGTTGTACCAGGCATAAAAATGAAGAAGTTCAAGAAATTGAAGAAAACATAGGGGGTCTAATATTTTTTTCGATAACTATGGATGTCTGCAGACAGCCAACTGTGATATGCAGCAGCACAAAGAAATCCAAGACAAAAGTTAAGAAACAAGTCAACATCCCCAAGGCAGAAGATTCAAGCTGAGACCCAAAAACTCTGCATCTCATCATGTGTGTTGTTGCAACCTTCACACAACAATATCATAATGTACAATATTATACTACAATATATATATATATATATATATATATATACACTATACTACAATACACCCCCCACACACATACAATTAAAGTTTATTATCAATTGAATACTGCCTGTTCTGCTACATATTATTACTAGAAACTAAGAATTTCTTTATTTTTCAAGCTTTTTAACAGATTTTACAATAAGCTGTTACTGTTCCAAGTTCACAGGTCAACAAAGGGTCTTGAGTGTTAAACTAAGATAATATTGAGGATAAGGACTGGGCTAACAAATAGCAAAACAGCTTTATGCTCACTCCCACAGTTGTGGCAAAGCTTTGTTTTTACTCCATGGGGTTTTGCAGATAGATTTGTTTTATCTGGATTCTTTCTGACATTCTTTTTCGACTCCTGTCCCTTTTTGATTCAGACCAGCTGTTCAACGATGGAGCAGTAGACCTATTCAAACAATTAATAGATCAAGTGTTTTTACTCTTCCGTCTAAATATGATACATGTTTGTATGTTCTGTGTGTTATATAAGCTCACAGTTTATACTTTTGGACTTGACCCTGTCTTCTGCTGAGCAGCATGTGGAATTTTCAATGCATCTGGTTATGAGGATAGCATGTACTCCTTTCTCTTGACAACATGACTAAGATAACTGCAAGTGTGACCTTGTCTGTTCTTTCCACTATTTCATGCTGCCTTTAATGCTCCAGATATAGCTGATATTCATCAAGATTTGAACATCTGCTGGAAGCTTGGAATGCTGCTGTCAGGGGAGTTTGGTCTGTGTACTTCCCTGAAGTCAGCCTCAGTAACCTTTGGGCTTTCTCATGCAGGCTAGAAGTTGACAGGGAAGGCAACGATGGAGAGAACTTCTGACCTCAGACTTCACTCACCACACTTTGCACAGTACATTTCTCTTTTATATCAAAGCAGCAATCAGCATGCAAACATCTGAATCCAGTGGCTAAATAAATTGTAAGTGGTAAATCAGTATTTGAATCTGCAATGAAAAAACAATAAAGTACTGCAACCACCTGGTAATTGGTAAGTGGTGTTCTGTTTGGGTGTATCAGATCTTTTCAATAAATCCTATGAACTGTGAAGTAAATGACAGGCACAATATAATCACTACACAGACATGGTGCACCTGTTTGGAAAAAAAAAAAAAGTCTGCAGCTGATTTAGGATTTAGTCATATGGCAACATTTGCGGTTTTGCTGACTTCACTGTTAAAAGGCCAAGATAAACAATACACACATCTTTAAATTCATAGTTTAGATTTGCAATAACTGATGTCATTTTTTGCATATTCTTGAAATTGTAAGAACTGGCTGTGTAAAAGATGAGTAACTTAGAAAACATCTATGCTGCAGAAAGTTATTCATTGTATGTTTTATGGTTTACTATGCACGGTAATTGTAACTCCAGCCAAAATTTCTGTCAAGGTTTGTGCAGACTACACCTCTGATGTTATAAACAGCAGTATCACTGTATGGAATATGGATTAAACAAATTAACATCTTTACCCTGCTCTGCATCCTTAAATGATACAGAGTTTGTGTTATTGCCTTTTGCCCCATGACTTGGCATGCAGATTTCTAACACTTGGAAAGTAAAGCACCATAAAGAAACTGCACAATAAACGACTACTGCAAACTACATACATATGCAATCTTAAACTTTCCCACACTGTACTCTTTCAGTGTTGCCTTTGTCAGCAAAACTCTGCGCCTCCCTCTTCCTTCGTACTCTCTAGACTATCCCAGAATAAACAAGAAAAAACAAAGCAGTGTGGAAACTCACCTCACCGATTGCAATAAAGTGTCCTCCACCGCAGAGAGCAGAATCAGAAACAACGGCACTAACATGGACTGTACCAAAACCTCAGTGTGCATGTTTAAATCCCACAGAAACCTGAAGTAAAGTAGCTTGAAGGAATTTCCCAATGTTTCTCTCCTTAAACGAACAGGACAGGAAGAGAGAGTGAGAGGGAAAAGAACAGGAGAGAAGGAGAGAAAGAGCAGCAGGCTGGCCTGAACTGGCTCAGTCCCTTCAGAGGCCAATAGTCCTCTCCATACAAGTGCCTTTGATTAGTCTTGACTCCGCAGACACAGTCCTGGGCAGGAGCTGGAGTGGGAAAAACTGCCAAAAAGAAAAGTTAAGTCACCAGTTTGAGATGTAATTAGAAGCAGACTGTTTTTTTCCTTCATTTCCTCCTTATTCCTTTTCCAGAGGATTTTTATATGTTGCGTGGTTGTTCTGTCTTTGCTTTTAATTTGGTTGATAATGAAGTAGAACCAGACTCGACATCAAACAAACAAGAGAAAAGAGCCTTAAATGACACATAATTCTCCAATTCATTTTATGTGCACCAGAATACCTTTGTTTTGCAAGAGATGTTCTAGTCATGACAAGATAGTATAAGATAAGATATCCCTTTATTAGTCCCACAAGGGGAAATTTCAGATTTACAGCAGCAATAGTGGAGTACACCAAAGCACAAAAGATCAAAAAAAGCAACATTAAAAATAAAGATAGATTTTAAAAAGCTATAAATACTATTTACAGCTGTGCACATGCTGAATATACCACTACAGACACAAGACATAGAAAGCATTGCATTAGTTTAGACTCCTATAAATGCACAAAATATGATGTTTTTCATTCAGTTTATTCAGAACAGCTGCTTGCTGTTCAGATTATTTGCACTGGTTGGTGGGTAGGTCAGCTCTACTGGTTTTATGCAACCAATATAACCTACTTAACAAAGCTGTCATAATTTCAAATAAAATAAAACGATAAAATTTCAACGAAGGACATTAAAAACATAAGTTATTGAGCAGTTGTGATTAGAATGGAGCGGGCAGTTTGTCAGAATGTATTATTACAGTAACCAGCAGGTAAATAAAACCTGCTCTGTGATGCAGCAATTTGAGGATCCAGGGCTGTTGCCATGGAGACGCGGCGCGCCCCCCTTGCATGCTGGAGGAGCTGTTGATGTGATTGCTACCTGCGCGCTCCCGCACTCTCTCACACGAACCCAATGAAACCGGAAAACGGCTGATGTCATGGACAGGACAAAACACGGCTGAGAAGGGAAATTCTGCTTTCGTAAGTGATTCAACCTGTTTCTAAATTGATGCTGTATCCATCGTGTGTTAACAGGATGTCAAGCTGCCGTGCTTTAAGGTTTCGACTGACGCTCGAGGCTGCTGCTGCTGCTACGCTTGCTCTTGGGTCCTCCAGGAAGTGGACAAATCCTCATCCTCCGGAGTAGGCCTTGATAACATTTTGTGACATATTCGCAACACTGTCACATGGCCTTGTTGTCAGATTTAGGTATTTAGTCTCTAGAGCATCCACACACGCTGACATTTTGAATACACGCGGTGTGTTTAGCTTGTTTTATCCAATGTAGCATCTTAGCTCTCATCCGTTTCCATAGTAACCTTGGCTGTCATTCACTCTTACTTTTAGCGTCATGGATATAGACGTGGGAATTATTTAACACGACACATACCACAGTATTTTCTAACATAAGGAGGTTATCAGATTTACAAAAAGGATTTAATTTCATAACACATAGCATGTTGAAAGGCCTAAGAGCCTCTGCCATTGATGGGCCTTTGCAATTGGATTTCAACTGCTCCATGTGCAATAGGCTAGGTGTTTCTTCAGTTGCCGGATGTAGCAGGACTATGATTTTACCA
Organism: Fowleria isostigma; assembly: GCA_029814645.1. Lineage (NCBI taxonomy): Eukaryota > Metazoa > Chordata > Actinopteri > Kurtiformes > Apogonidae > Fowleria > Fowleria isostigma. The sequence continues at coordinate 19,395,609 of JAPTGZ010000015.1, read as the reverse complement.
TTATTTTCATAGTTGAGTTGTTTTGTTGATTAATCAATCAGTTGTGAAGAAAATGAAGAAGATGGACATAGTCTTCCCCAAAGTCCAAGATGACTTGTTTGGTCCATAACCCAAACATATTCCATTTATCATAACAGAAGGAGAGGAAAGACACCAGTAAATTTATTATTTAATATTTTAGATTAGGGCTGCACAATATTTGTAAAAACTGACATTGGGATTTTTTTTTAACGCTGTGATATATATTGTGATACGAAAAAATACTCAGGAGGATATAATAGCTGTGTGGTGTCAATGTAAAAGGTCAGACAAACTCATTGTGTAAACAGGTGTAAGGCACTGTTGACACAGAACACGTGTTTCAATATCATCCTTCTTGTAGCTGAAATAATTCCACATAACCAATGTCGCTTTTCTTTTTGGCACCAAGTCTTAATTTTTGGGGATTTTCTCTAGTTTGTTGCTAATTTTTCAATGTTACCAACGACTCACTCCATTTGCAGGGGCGTAGTCTGCTTTTGCAAACTGGTTAAGAATTATTGTGATTGGGTGGATGGCTGTGCACAGTGTGTGTGTGTCAGGTACCCTTGAAATTAGATGAGAACATGTTGAGTTCATTCACCTTCTACATTACAGGACCTGCAACTATTGCATACACGTACATTGTGATGACGATGCTCAAACAATATATTGTGCAGCTCTGTTTTAGATGCTGTTATCATGCAATTTTGTCCATTTGTTCTTATCAAAGTAGTCATTACATAATAATGCTTGACATCCACTTGATGAATCAGGAAATCACTGCAGCTCTAGGACGTAGTAGTAATGGTTAGAGGTTGACCAATATATTTTGTTTTAAGGCTGATGCAGATTTTTTGAAATTTGGTCAGCCAGTACCAATATCTGTTGTGTTTCGTAACGCATAAAAATGCACGTGAGACAAACTGAGCAAACATGATAATTCACTTTGATGAACACACTCTACTTTATATTCTTGAACATCTTGTTAACCCTAGAACACTATCGCAAAAATTAGTCCCATTGGTTTAACATGAAAATCGGGTGAAAATCACCCGGCGATAGTGTTCTAGGGTTAAAGCTCATTGGCTCATTTACATTTTCCCAGCATTCAGCACTCCAAGCAACATTCAAGATCACAACTTATGTGTTAGCATTCACTAACACCACATCTGTTTTTAAGAGAACAAAACATAACAGTATGGTTTTTTTTTTTTTTCATTAGAGTCCATACAAAACCTGCTAGGAAAATACTGTTAGGCACTTAAAGATCATCAAATATAAACCGAAACATGTACTTTAATTTGTAGCTATGACAATATCTACAGCTGATTTTTGAGGCTGAGATTTTAGGTGATTTTTAAGACCAATTTAAATTTTTTTTTTAACATATTAACCGTAAAATACAATTGAAACATTCAGGTAATTAAATTTTTTTTAAATGCAGCAATATAAATGAAATTAATATAAATACACACACATAGTATTCTTTTAATATGCATTGGCCTTCAAGTGCTGTCCATACAGGTGCCTGATCAAATACCTTATAACATTTTTACTACTGATCAAATGTTGGCTTTCCAAAAAAACATTAAGGCTGATGGTCCATATTAAAAAAAACCCAAAACAAAACAAAACACTTACTATATTGGTCTACATCTAGTCATGGTGCCACTGATTTTCTAACCAAAGATGCAGCCCAGTCTCTTGATGTAACCAAGTCATGGCCGTGGGTCTTTAAAGAAGACTGAAGGCTGATCTGTTTCACCTGTCACCTGAATAGACAACTAGACTATTTTGTGGAAACTAGTTCAGTCAGACGACCTCTGTGATGATCTTTAACATCTTATCCACAGATTAACAGTGTACAAAGCCACCTGATAAGATCTATCATTAACAAAATAATTACTTTGTAGCACAAGTGACATTTGAGGTGTTGCAACGTGCATGGCCCATTTATGGAAACTACATTCTGTCATAGCTGAAGAATGGAACAGACACGTCTGTCTTTCATTTGATCATCAAAGGTAAAAAAAAAAAAACTAAGCCCACCAAACATGTAACTACTCTCTTCCATCGCAGCTAAGACACCCAGTCTGCTGTATCCTAAGACTTACTGTCAGAAATAGGAAAACAACTGAAAACCGATACGACTGGCTCACAGAGATACACATGACTGATACACATAAGCCAATCAGCTGCAGGTTTGTTGTTGCATTTTTTTTTAGCAGCAATTAAACCAACTTGATTGGAATCATTCATTTTAAGTCTAAATGTCTTTGGTAAAGAATTAAAATCATAATGTATCATTAAGTGTAAGTACTGTATCACACAGAAGTGTTACACAAGTGATAGGACAACTAGCTCTGACAGTGAGGGCAGATGGTTTTTGTCATGTTTTAAATGAGTCTCACTTCATGATAAATACAAGGGAATTTGAGTCTCTTCTACAATTTTGTTTTTGAGAATTCTTTAGTTTCTAATACGGATTGACCAATCTGTTTTTATCAGATGTCAGGGTTTGGTCAGTAATCAGGGTCACTGATAAGTGATATTTGGAAGCAAAGTTAAAGAAAATACAAGTTAAGAATATTTTACTCTTATTTATATTCAGTTATCACACTGAAATGCTGGAATAAGTAATTAATACCACTAAAAATGTTATTTCTTATTTCATGATTTGTTTGAGTTACCTGGTGATTGAGACAGGATGAAGCTGCTGCACAAGAGACACTGGATAACAAAAAATAAATAAAAATAAAGATCATAAAAATGTGAACATCCGATTGCCAAATAGTAACTAAATATTTTTTTTAATGGGACAAATAACACACTGAGTTTATCAGAAAATGTGTGATGGAAACATGCTGCTGAAATTGCTTTGGAAGATCCTTCACATAAACTTAAGCTAAGACAGAGACTGGTGTGTCAGAATACCTGAACTCCACTCACACCTACTCAAGGTGAAGCATTAAAGGACAGGGCACGTGTTCTGTCTGTGTCTACTATTTCGCTTTAATACTTTTTCCTTTTTTGCTAAAGGTGACACCATCAAAGTTCAGTCTTCAAGAGAAGAACTTCAGTAAAGAAAGTTTTCAGAATCAAACAAACACTAACACTTACAATTAATCTGCCTAGTGATAGTATCCTGCCTGTGAGGAACATGTCCTTTTTCCAAATGGGAAAGTAATTGCAGTCTAAGCCACCTATACACCCACATAATAGCACTTAGACCCTGTAATTTTGTTTTCACTCTTCCTCACGTCTCCATCTGCATGTTAAGTGTAGCAATTACACTGGGAAATTGCTTCTAACTACATGGGGTTTATAGGATGGACAGTTTCTTTTTTGGTAGGAGCATAAAAGGAAACAAGGATGATACAGTTACATTGTTCCACTTGCATATTGTTTTTTTTCTTGTCATGTGTAGCTATTTGTCTTGCATTTCTTTAAATGAACATCAGGTTTACCGCCACTGCTTTATCTGCTGTGACATCATTTTCTTTAGGACTTTCAAAAATTATCTGTATTGAAGTTGAGTTTTGCTTTTCATTTTGGAATTAATATATGTTCTGCCTTTGTAATGTTACAGTTGATAGCACTAAAATGAACAGAAACCTGTATTAATTCATTGCATTCTTTAGCTTTGACCTCACAGGGTTTACTGTAATATTTGAGCATTAATAAATATTTTAATATTGCTTTGCCTGAAGGACTGGTTCACCTAAATCACATTTAGGTTAATTACATTTCTTATATTTTTATTTTTTTATTACGTAAGCAGGATTTTGAGATTCCTGCTGCCATCATTAAACCAAAGTTTTCTGTTTGAACCATTTTATATCCAATAAATGGTCCTAAAAAAATTGTTTGGTTTTATGAATGCTGCCTCTAATACTAATAACACAAATAAAACTCTTAGTTATGTAGTCTAATTCTCAAGACTTTAAAAGAAGTAAAGATGTATTCTGACATGATTTGGGTGAGCCATGCCTTTTCCTTTATATACATGCTGTATGTCATGGATCCGCACCTCACTCTGCTTTCTTTACTGCTCTTATAACTGCTATCATTCACTGACTGCTGCTGCAGGACCTCCAGGCCTTTAGGGCATTCTCCTTTTTGCATCTCTTGTCTCTCTCTGGTTGGTCTCTCCACCCCTCTGTGACCTGGGGATGAATGCACCAATGAGGAGCCTCACAGTGAGTCCCCTGGTCCTCCTCCACCTCATGTTCTTCTTCCACAACACCTCAGTCACTTACTCACTCATAGAGTGTGTCGCATATATGCCTTGATGTCAGATGTGGTGGGCATTCCTGTCTCTATGAGCGTACTGTAGATGTGGATAGTGTACTGTACACCATATAAGCCATAATGTTGACTAACTGTTGTGTGTTATTTACAGGGTATGCCTGATCGCATGTTATGTGCAGTGCTGGAGCAATTTCAGCTTTACTTTTCCCTTTGGTATGTGCGCTTTGTCTCCATTCAGAGTGTCATTTCCTCTTCTGTTCTTATGTTGAAACGGCCTGTAAACTTTTCTTTTCTGCATACACACACAAACACAGATATGGACATGCGTAGGTAACAGCAGCTCACACCTTTTCACATCGTACAGTAGGTTGTGCAGCATACTCTACTGGTGCCTCGGTGTTCAGTATGGTGAAGATCATGTTTGATCTTATCAGATGGTAAGTTCCTGGAGCTGTTCCAATGTGAATACACTTGTCCTGTGTTCCATGTGTGCTACGTTGTGTATCACAGTGACCATTCAACAGTGCAACACGTTTCAGTTCAAAGTACACACCTCTGTTCTGGCAATTCAAGTCAGGGTAGTTCATTCTGCAGGATACACATCACATTATGCTAAGTTTAATGTTACATGAAATCACACTAAGAACCTGTTATTAATACACAATTTACTTTATACTGCAATATGAATGAATTAAAAAAAAAAGTATATGTTTCCATATTGGTACATTTTAGCTTTGTACAGTTATTATTATAAAGTGTCCTAACATCTGAGTTGGATAAAGTTTACAGTAAATTGAAGAGTAAATTAATATTCTGATGAGAATCCACATGATTTAACTTGCAAAAAGTGGTGCTGCTACTGCCCAGACTTGGATGTAGCCAGAGTGTTCTCCTGTTTTTTTTCCTTTAGCTTTAGTCACTGTGTGGTCTGCCTATTTTTCTGTCAGATCCACTCTCTGTATAGCACAGCAAGCCCCAGCATGCTGAAGAGGAAACAGAGCTCACGGGTCGAGGCCCAGCCCATGACCGATTTTGGGCCGGATGAGACCCTTACAGACAGCGCTGACATCTTCTGGATCAACAAACCAGTGAGTGAACTCATGCATACAGGTCTGGGTCAGTGTAATAGAATAATATCCTGCTCTGGTGATTCCATTTTATTAAGTCACTTTTGTTTAAGCATATTCCTTGTGACTAACTAAAATTTTGTGTTAAAAGTTCAGCAAAGAATGTAAGAAAGTGTTAAAGCTCTCATTGACATTCCTCTCTGTACTTTCCTTATCCTCTTGTTGCAGTGGGTGCACTCTCTTTTGCGGGCCTGTGCCATCATCAGTGTCACCTCTGTGTGCATGAACACCCCCAAGACATTTGAGCATTATCCTCCACTACAGTATGTGACTTTCACACTGGACACACTGCTCATGTTCCTCTACACCGCTGAGATGATCGCCAAGATGCACATCCGAGGAATCATCAAGGTAATTACAGAGAGACTTTGTGAGAGGAATTGAGATTGAAATTGAAAATGTTTTTTACAGCATGTTCTTGAAAGCAAGACAATACAAGAGTGTGAGGCAAAAATGCTGATACATTACTTTCTTTTGTGTTGGTTTGTGTTCCATCATTTTATTTGTCTATTAAAAAGTCAACTAACAAATAAAACTGCAGCAACGTTATTGGGCATATTTCAAAGTAAAATAAGACAAGGCACTGGCTTGTTTTCACAGTAATCCTCAAAACCACATCATATAACTCCATCAATGTTTATGTGTCCATAAACAGTCAAAATGTCTGATCATTCCAAACAAATGTACAATCAGATGAGCTCAGCACATTGAGAACTGTTCTGCCCATGTTTGCTCTGGCTACATTTAGGTAGTAACATTTGAATCAAAACAGCTAGAGAGGTGTTGCGTTCTCACTGTGAATTCTGCGTTAATTCATGCATTTTGGGGGGAAAATCTGCATGCTGATGGACACACAAAAGTGTATGAAATTTCTTGTTCATGGAGTGCCTGCCTAAACCTTTCTACTTCTCTTCCTGTTTTCTCCTAGTACAAAATACAATCACAAAACAGGAAACAGAACACTACTAAGGATTCATGACAGTTGCTGCAACGACTCTAGGTCTTGACCTTTGACTTGAAGGTCCGTTGCAGGGAAACAATCCGACATTAGATTAAATTACATTTTGTTTATTGGTCCCTGTAGGGAAATTTTTCTTGACATGTTGTTTTTTTCCTGTACTGGCACTTGCCTGTGATGTAAACTCTATGTGACAAGAAAATGCACTTTTGCATTTTCAACTCTTGAGATGGTGATGCAAGAGTGGAGCATTTTTAAGATTTCCACTCTGGAAGGGGCTACATTCCCAGTTATAAGAGGGTGCCCACCCTTACGTAACTGCAATTTATTTATTTTTTTTGTATTATTATTTTATTTAAAAAAAATTTACTTTGTTTTTCTATTGAATTATTATAGGGCACATTATAGGTATAAAAAGTGTAAAACAATTCTGAATTGATTTGTCTTTTTTTTTCTTTTTTTTTTTTACATCAATTTCATTTCATTTTATTTTGTCATTTTAGCAGGGGTGTGTTGGATTTGTATATCAACTATAATATATATAGTGCATGATATACAATGTTCAGGCGGTCAGAAAATAATTGCTTACATTACTGATTAATTGAGGATACAAAAAACCTGACATAATGCTGCTGGCATTCTTTAATGCAACGCCGCAGGACTTTTCCTCAGAGGGTCCCCCTAAAGTCAAGGAATGGAACTGTCTGGAACTGTCATAAAATCTCTATCTTGGTAATACTTGTGCATTTGTTGACAAGCCATTGATGCTGGTAAACTTCCTGAGACAAGACAAGAGACTTACAGATAGAAATTTGCTGGGGTCGCCTCGGTGAGACATGATTAAAATCACCCAATATAAAGTTCGGAGCCTCTGGTGAGATAGTCTGTAATGTCTGTACTACAGTAATACAGTGCGGGAGACAGAATTGGCATTTCCCTTTACAAAGTGAAAATAAAACTTATGATGTCGTACTAATTTTTGTAAGTCTCCCTCTGTTATGAAGCTCATTTACTCTTTCCCTACCTCTTAAAATTGCAAACTTTAACGGGGCAGGATGTTTGTTCTTTAATTAAACATTTTCTGGAGGGAATTCCCAGTGCAGGTAAAATGGTCACAACGACACCGACAAAAGTTCAGTGTGTGGTATCCAGATTTGTTCTCTGATAATAACAGAGCTGTAGTATCATTCATTAATATACAGACAGACCCCTCCTCCCTGTGTTTGACCTGTTCCTTCAGTCAGAAGGGGGTCCTGAAGCCATCAATGGTGAGATCAGAGTTGTGGTCCTGTTCGGTGAAAGCCATGACAAAACAGCCTTTAAAATCCTTTTGGAAGCAAACATTCCCCTGGAGCTCATCTCTTTTATTCCTTAAAAATGAACATAAAAGCTCAAAAGCCAGAAAACTTCTTACTTCCAGCCACTGCATGCACATATGCCCATCAGTTATGTGACCTATCAGTGATGTGTACCATAAAGCAGTAAAACTTTGTAGTTCTTTTTGTGTTGGATCCTGACCCAAACCCAGAAGTTAGGTAGTGCCAGTGTAGGCAATACAGACGCTCTGGAGTGATGACGAAAGTATAATTGAACCTGTAGTGATGACCTAGAAAATATACTTTGAAGGCTGAAAAAGTCTATTGCGTTACTTAACAATGTGTACATATATATCTCATGAGTTTGTCTATAATCTCATCTGACTGAAAATCCACTCTTACCAATTGTTGAGTGTGACTGAAGTAGAATCAACACAATCGAAATCCTAAGGTAGACAGCTAATGTTCTATAGAATCATCTAGAACAGACAGCTGGCAGATGAAAGGCCCATAATTACTGCCATAAAGAGTGTGGACAGCTTAATTGGGAAATCAAGGATAACAAGAAGGGAGGAACTGAAGGACACAGAACTAGAGTCACTGATGCGGGGAGGCAGCAGAAGAAATGGAACAGCCCTTCTTCTTTCCCTAAATGTTTCTGTAGTTCTGGGAGGCAAATAAAATTCACAATTTTCTATAAAAGAGGAAGGTTTTTTTTTTTTATTACTTTCAACTTTTTTTGCCTGGGGGATAAAAACCTTTCTTTAGGAATAAGCCTATCCCTCTGACCTTCATCATTGTATTTTTGAAGAGTTTGATATTTTTCCATTAAACTCTTATTCATCAGTGGTTCCTTTTACTCTTGTGTTTGATGACCATCCATTTTGTACGTTGTTGATTCACATTGCTGTTATTTGAAACCACTCGACTGCTGTTGAACTACATAAAAAAAAAAATGAAGCACCACTTTTATTTTATCTTCAAAATTCAACATTGGTAGCTGATTCTTAGGTCACAGCTGAAGTTTTACTTTAAGTGCATGTATAATTCTCTATTATTGTATTGATTGACATTGAAGTTTTAAGTAAGTAGCTGTAAAGTGTTTGCATGAGACAAATGACCTACATAGTGTAGCAAAGTAATTGTATGCTTTTGCTCTTGTTAGTGCGTAATCAAACATGGCCCTTATCTGTGAAGTGTTTCTATGTGAAGCTGACCTCTTAAGAGCTACTTACACGTGCTCATTTTCTGTAAGTGGTAATTAAGTGTACCCATTTTTGCTTTTTTTGCCCAATGTCATTTCTGTTTCTTTACACTGCAGGAGCTCTTTTTTTTTTTTCTTACTTTATTTTTTTTATAAAGTTTACAATGTATAAAGTAAATAGGGAAACAAAAACAAAAGCAGATCACAACATTTAGAGCATCTAGGTTCAATCTTTAAAAAAATAAAATACTGACATATTCAGGACAAATTAAGCAAAAAGAATAAGCATACCAAAGTATAGGATTACACACATTCAGGGATTTCTTTGATTGACATAAACATTCCATTTTCCCCACTACTTTTTACATTTGACAGCAGAGAGTCTTATAGAAATGTCAACCTTTCCATGTCTTAAATTTTGTTTACAACATGTGTACAGTTCAAAAGTGTTGGGGGATCTTCACACAACCATTTTCGGGTTATGACTTTTTTTGCCCCTGCATACACTGCAGGAGCTTTAATATTTTTTTGTTTTATTATCTTAAAATCTTGAACACTGGTCATCCTTTCAACGTGGCGACAGTGCTTTCTAATGTTGGCAGATTGATTGTTTTCAATTAGTTTTTTGCAATAATAATAATAAGAAAAATATTGGTTTATTGAGTCATGTTAACATTTCTCCTTCATGTTCATTCAGTCGTTTTATCTGTCAGTCAGTGTGGATGTTCTCTGTCTCTTCATGCTCAGGGGGAGAACTCCTACGTTAAAGACCGCTGGTGTATGTTTGATGGCTTCATGGTGTTTTTCATCTGGGTGTCCCTGGTGCTGCAGGTACATTCCACTATTTGCCTTAATGTTTTTCTGCAATAATTTTTGTACAATTGCTTGTCCAGCTTCTTTTGATAAACCATTAATTATCTATTGCTCTTTGTGCAAGGTGTTTGAAATAGCAGAGATTGTGGATCAGATGTCTCCGTGGGGAATGTTAAGAATCCCGAGAGCACTCATTATGATCCGGGCCTTCAGGATTTACTTCCGCTTTGAGCTTCCTCGTTCCCGCATCACCAATATTCTTAAGTAAAATACTGTCATAAGCATTTTTCTTGAATATACTGTGCTGTGTTTTATTAATAGTTATTCTTGTAAAAATGTATGAAACTCTTAGAAGTTTCTTCCTTACATTTTTTTCTCTAGGCGATCTGGAGAACAGATCTGGAGTGTCTCCATCTTCCTGCTGTTTTTTCTCCTGCTCTATGGAATTCTGGGTGTTCAGATGTTTGGGACATTCAACCATCACTGTGTTACGAATGACACAGAGTTTGGGTATGGCTTTTTTTATACTGTTCACATTTTTACCCCTCACCCAACTTCTGGCTAAAGCAGTATTGTAATCATTTTGCTGTCTGTCTGGTCCATTCAATGACGTAACCCCATCTCTGAGGAATACATTGAGATATCTGCACCAAAGTTATATTGTGGATGCATTTTGGCATGGAGCAGAAGCCTATTGAAAATAGGTCACCTTGACCTCCTTTTTCAAGATCAAATGGTGACATGTACTTTCAATGACACATAATCAAATTCTCTGAAGCATGCATTGAGATATCTGCACCAAATTTACACGAAGACAATCTAATATAAATTGGAGGGCAGTAACTTTCAATAGAGTCTTACACTATATTTGGCTGAGGGGCATTAAAAGCCTGTAGCACGTTATGTTTTTCATTGTTATTGATGCTTTATTTGTTTCTAACTGTGCAAGTTCACATACATTAATGTCACGGCTCTTTAATTATCATCTCTCTTGAACCTAAAACCCATGACAACCCGTATACCTACTTCATAAGGACATACTGTGAAGTATTTAACCATATAAATGTTGGCTGAAGTGAATGAAGAATAAACAGATGGCAAATAGGAAGAAAACTCCAAGGCACTCTCTTTAAACATTAAAACGCCTTTATTATCATGGCATGGTCATGTGTAGATCTTTTTTAAGGCCTACACATGACCATGCACATGACTGGCAAGCTTTACCAGCGGCACCCTTCCTCAAAAAAAAAGAAAAAATCCACAAAAAAACTCATTTCTGAAGAACTGCACATTTATTTAAACAAGGATAATAAACATTGAAACAGTATGTGCAAATTTCTTTCAAACAAAATAAATGTCTTCTATAATAAAAAAAATTAAATAAATAAACTTTTCCCTTTTTTCTAACAGTAACACCTTCATTAAAAACACAACAGGAGCTGAGAAAAAAGTGCACACTGAACATAAAATCAGAAAAATAATCAGAAATAATACAATATTGTGTGTAAAATTGTATAATACAAAATATGATCCATATAACATGTTAACTAATCAAAATATAATATACTAAATAACAAAAAATGAGGTGCAAATTCACCTCAAGTAAAAATTTCTATTTTGTTTTATTTTGTATGATCACACCACACTTGTATTTACAGTGCAATCCTTTTGGCCTTCTTTACTCCATTTTTGGCACTCTCCACTGGGTGGCGCCCTAGGCAACTGCCTATATTGCCTGGAGGACAGACCGCAACTAATGATAATAAAGGCATTTTAATGTTTAAAGACAGTGCCTTGGAGGTTTCTTCCTATTTGCCATCCTTTTGAATCTCTTTTTTCCAAAGACTGCCTCGATCACACAATTTTTTGGTCCTAGAAGCATTGCTTCCTATGATTTTGTGAAGAATAAACAGAATTGATATTTACATTGCTACTTTGTCAGAAACAGGTTTTCTCATTAGTGATTGTACATTTTTATGTTTGTACAGGCTAGGCTATGTTCTTTCAAGTTTGTCAACATTAAGTAGCAGAGGACATGAAGCTTATTTTCCAGTCTGTCAATGTAACTCTTGGTTTGCTTTCCACTGTGATATGTTGCTTTAATTATGCCCCACAAAACAAATCACCCGTGGGTCAGCTCAATCAGTCAGCGACTGCGGTCTGCTGTACTAAGACTGACAGATCGTGACAGCGACTCATCTTTTAGGACCGACCACCAGCATGGCCATTTATCCTATCATGTTAAATCGGCTTTTTTTATGTGGAGCACCACCACTGCACGTACCGCTCTCCAGCATTACTCGGAGTTGCGGTTTGCTTTCACTAAAGTGGAAACTCTTGTTCTTATTGAATGCTTTGTCCTATAATGCAGTTCACTGGAGGTTTCACATATCAGAGGACAGATTTATACGGCACCATTTGCCAGAAGAGAACCCCTTAATCTGCGGTTATAGTTATGTAAATGCATGGGTACATAAAATTAGAGTGAAAACTGCTATTTAAGGTTTCTGAATTTAATTATTAAGCTGAGGATGATGATAATATAACAGAGAATAGAAAATCCATGTGGAGACAAAAGTTGGGGGAAGTGATCGTGATGGTTTAAATCCTAGGCTCCAGGAAGGGATGACACTAATTATAATGATTAACATTTCCTACATTGTCCACCCTCCGTATTACGTTCATTTCTTCACAATAACTACCCAGCTTCTGTGTTCCTCTTCCCTAATGTATGCCTAAGCACCTGTGGAACATTGTATGTATTGATCATGAGGAGCAGGAGAGATTGCGCAAGACTTTCTCCCATTTATAGCTCTGATGTTCCTCTGCGTCATCCTTCCATACGCGGTGTGGCAGATGTCTGTCTAATTTGTTAACTGTGCTCCTTCTAATTCCCCTGTTAAATATACATATCAGACAGGGTATTTTGGAAAAAATCATCATATGGGGCATCTAGTGTTTTCCAGCCATATGCCCTTGGCACAAAGTCAAGTCTTTCCAGCTTCTCGCACACAAAGGATCGGGTAGAAAATAAGAAAAAGAAATAAGGAGCACATTTTCTGATAGATAGAAGATGAAAATAGGTTTGCATTTGTGAGAAATGTAGGATCTTCTTCTCTGGGTGTCAGAATTTCTCATTGACTTTGTTGCTTTTTCAATGCATGACATGAATTATCTTAATAAGGGTGGCTGTGGCGCAGGTGGTAGAGCGGGTCGTACAATGATCGAAGGGTCGGCGGTTCGAATCCCGCTTCCAACTGTCTATATGTCGAAGTGTCCTTGGGCAAGACGCTGAACTCTAAATTGCTCCCAGTGAGGCCTGGTAGCGCCTTGCATGGCAGCAGCCGCCCACTGGTGTATGAGTGTGT
>JAPTGZ010000015.1:19350181-19370826 GCA_029814645.1 Fowleria isostigma | reverse complement strand
ATAGATAGATAGATAGATAGATAGATAGATAGATAGATAGATAGATAGATAGATAGATAGATAGATAGATAGATCACATTTTAGGCACATTGTAAAGGATGAAAAAAATGTGTATGGGTATAAGTTTGGGAAAAAAAAGTAACTAGACAAAAATTATATAAAAGTAACAGTAAGATGTAAATAAGACAACAACGGTCTACCGAGAGATTTTCAAACACAGTTTTAACAAAAAAAATTCCGCTGTGTTTGTGTGCATAAGTATTTGAACTGTTTGTTGTCATGTTTAAAAGCCTGGCAAACACTGCGTTGCCTTTCTCGGTAATCACTGGTGAAATCTTCACCACAGAGGAAGACGAGGTGGGCGTCCCATGAGTCAATAAATGAAAGAATTGGATGAATCAGAGGACAGGAGGGGTTTTTACTTTGACTTTTTAAACACATCCACTTCCCCCTTCAGCTCAGCAGATGTTCAGTGAGACATACAAGCGATTCCTCCTTCTTCCTTCTCCCTCCCTCACCGCAAAGCCCTGTTCATATCGCCATGTTTACGGCATGTTGACACGGAAAATATTTTAGGGTGAAATAGCAATGATTCATATATATACACACTCACTGTACTCTGTGTTTGTCTTTAAACTTCACTTTTCCCCAAATCGTGTATATAAGCCTTGTTTAGCAAAGGCAGATCACACACTGCCTTATTCTCTGGAGTCTGAGGGATCAGGATCTGCTTTTTACCAAGAGGGACTTGCTGCTGCACTTTTCTACCTGTACATGGAGACCTTTAATGGAATCTGGGTCAACTGGGACATTCTCTGTACACTAAAGTCACTGGATGACAATGATGGCAAGTGCTCATGTACTTAGCATTGTCATGTTCTGTACTGTCAAGACATGTTGTAAGGATTAAGAGAGTCCAACGGTGGAACTGTCGAGTTAAAACTTGAAAATAAAATAAGAGCTTTTGTGTCCAGCTTCGACTGACGGGACTTCGGATTCACTTTTTTGGTCTTTGTAACTGACCTCTAATGTGTGCATGTAAGTGAAAGGTTGTTCAGTGACTTACAAACTTTCCAAGGCGAGTTGTGTCAGTCCTTTCATCACCTGTATGCGTGTGTCTGGAGTGTGGGGGTGTTTACACATAACAGCGGGCTGGTAAATGTACGGACCCACTCCTAGCTGGAGCAATGGGCATGAAGACATGTCTCCGGGCTTGACGTTCTCTGCTGCCGTTTACTAAACAGCCTTGATAGGACATGACTGTTTTAGTAAATACAGAAGGCGCGTGTGTGTGTCCTTGTGTGTGTTTTGGGTTAGGATTTGGTCCTTGCACAGTTGGGTTCCCAATCAAGTTATCCACAGAGAACCAGTGACTGTGCTCTCTCAGGCTTCCACTTATATTAAAGGAATAATGTTGAAAATATTGACTACCTGTCAGACTTTACAGACTCTTTTTCCAGCCCACAGTGAGGTGTGAAATCTTCTTTACAAGGCTATAATCAGGACAGTTCTTACAAACACAAATCCGTCATGCATAGCAGCTTTGGTATAATCGTTCTCCGTCTAAGTTTATATTATAAACACCACACACTTGAATGCCACGCACTACGCACACACAAATAAGGCGCATGTGTGTGTGTGTCTGTGTGTGTGTGGGCTCATTCCGTTAGTTCGACAGGTGTGTGGATGACTGCACGAGCCAGGCGGCAGGTGGAGAGGAGGATTTATAGATTTTAATCATATCACTCTGTTGAGCAATAATTCTACCGCCTAAGGCAAGGAAGGTCCAAAGCTATAGTGTTTGTGATTGATGGATGTTGGTCTGGGTATCCCTGATTCACACAGAAGTAATGTGTTCCCCTCTACATGTATATATAAGCTTCAATTAGCACATATCACGGCTTGATTTAAAATGCACTGCCATGCAAAGGTATAGCAGTTGGTGAGATTATGGTGAATATAAAAGATGAGTAGAAGTGCCAGGAGAAAAAATAATATAATGATTATATGTTATAAAAGTTAGATAAGTGTATAATTGCTGAATGAGGTAACTGTTCACTTTATTCAGGATGCAACAAAAGAAAAGAAAAAAAAAGAACAGAAATATAAAGGAGGGAAATTCCAAAATATCAAAATGTGAATTGTGTTATGAGTTTCAATAAAAGAAAATTGACTTTGGTCTCAGGGAGTCAGTAATGGTAAATCCCTCAGGTTTTACCGTTTCTTATCTGAATAGCTCCATCTCTCCCTCTGACCTTGTCATCCCTGTCCTCGACGTGATTAACGGTTACAAATTTGCATCCATTTGAAACTGTCTGAATAAGTCAGCAGACGGCGGTGCCTGCTGTTAATAATGAAATCTCCAAGACAAAAGCCCTATAATGTTTCTGTTGGCAGATACACGCCGAAAAGAGCTCATGCAGGATCAACAAGGCAAAGCTACCCCTATTCCTGATGCCACATCTTCACCTGCCAAGCAAAGTCTGAACAAGATACGGAGAAAAAACAACCTGTTTGGCTCCAGAAACTGAACAAAGCGCCAAGACAATTTGGGCTGGAAACGTGACATGTTGGGACAGTACAACTCACAATCATTTTAGTACAATTCCCTCTTGTTGCTGCAGGGACATGTTCTGGTATCTTATCTGTTTTACCCATTTTGGATTTATCTCAAAAAATAGGTGTGTCTGGCCCAGTAAAATGCATAATTATGTCTAGAAAATCATTTTGGACCATGTATTTTAGCACTCGAGCCACTTTGCCAATTCATTGAGGGACAAAACGGCAATAGAGCAACCAGAAGCCCCTCAAACCGAGATGGCAAAATCCCATTCTGCAGAATATCAGATAGTCAGCTTCATCCTGTAAGAGCTCTAAACTCTAGAACTCACCACAGGTTGAAATAAAATCAATTTCTGAATTAAACATGTTCACCACCAGAACTAAATCTTGGCCAAAGAAAAAGCAAAACTGTACCCATTTGTAAATAGTGTTTATTATGTGTAGGTGAGTGAGTGAATGAATGTTTTATACTGTGTAAATGCAGTGCAGTTATTATGGGTAATTTAATTGTGTTTTTATATAGAACAGTGTTTTTGTTTTCTGTCTTTTTTTTTTTTAACTATATATTGTAATGTAATGTATTGTAATACTGTGGAGATATAGAAAAGCCCAACCAGGAACAGGAGTTGAAAATTACCACTAGCTATAAATTCACATCAGTTCCAAGCTTGTAACTATGTTTGACTGCTTTGTTCCTGTCAAATAAATAAATAAATAAATAATATACAGGGACGCATGACTCAGTTACCTCCACTGATCCCTGATCCCTGTGATTATCTCTGTAATACTGTGTCTGTTACGCTTTTGTATTAATAACAACGTGATTTACTCAACTGGAAAGAAGTTTCATTAAAGCAACAAATACTTATGCATAATAACAACAAACATTTGTCAATAAGACATGTTTAGGTGATCAACTGGGATGTTCCATTCACTTCTGCATGTAATGTAGCATTTTTAAAACCTTTTTTATTTTTTCTTAAAATTGAACAGCTTGCCCTCTTTGTAGATTCTAAAGCTTGATATATTTTATGTATAAATATAGTGTGTTTAATATATTTCAAGCAATAGAATTTACAGGGTGGGTTAAGAATGTCAGTTCAAAAGGGGGGTGGCTTCAGCATCTTGAGGTTTAGATAGTTGCAGAATATAAATGTAGTCATGGAAAAAATGATCAGACAATCAAAAGTCACCAAAAACAATGGTTATGCAATCAAGTATTAACTCCTGTGTGTTATCATGTGACCAAAACAGACAGAAAATAAAATATGGAATGCCTAAAACCACTGTTTTTTGTAAGTAGAAATAAATAAATTAAGTTCTCTGTGTCTGAATCTGGGTACAATACCAAAACTTTTGATGTAAGAACTTATGGGATTCTGGTTATTCTCAAGAAAACCATAGAAAACAGATAAATATCAGCTCTTAAATTAAACTCTTATAAGCTATTTTGGTTATCATTATATTTGTCCAAACAAATATAACTTTTAAATATAAAAGGCATTAAAGGCAGGGTGAGCTTAAAAAAGCATTGCTTCTGCCCAACCCTCTTTTGGTTATAAAAATTTTTAATCTTGTTAAATGTACAGCTTTTATGTTGTGGTGTTTTTGTGGGGTTTTTTTTTCTTTTAATGTGAACAACCAAATAAAAGTTCATTCATTCATTCATTCATTAAAATGAACAAGAAATTGAAGAAAACATATGGTGGCCTAACAATTTTTTCCACAACTGTATATTTTATGTATAAATATTGTGTGTTTAACATATTTCAAGCAATAGGGCAAGAATGTTATTCCAAATGGGGATGACCTGAGCTTCTGTTGTAGTAGAATGTTGAGGTTTAGATAGATGTTGAATATCAATATAATATGTATCCTTCTTGGAATCAAAAATTCATCTATTTCTGAGTAAGTGTATGAAACTGGGCCAGGTAGGTACAGAAAGGAAAGAAACCCTTTGCTCCTGTTCTTCACTTTCCTTTTTTTTTTTTTGTAACATATCTTCATATATATGCCCTTTATCTACCCTCTAAGAATAATCCATGCAGGGAAATCTATCCTATAAATTTGGCAGTCATGATTCACTGAATCATGAAAGTGATGACACATTATGAGACAGCATATTTCACAGTTAAATCAATTTGAAGGTCTAACTCCAGTAATAAAGAAGAACTTTATGATATTCAATTGCAACCTCATCGCTTATTTAAGTGTCAGTTATGCAAATCTTTGACAGGTTGACCCCCCTAATCTTCCAGCACTAATATACTGTCAATTGCACCAGGATGTGGAGTTCTGCTTGAAACTTGGATGTTCAGTGGAGGTTTTTCTGTGTTTAGTGTAAATGACTGTCATGCTGCCTATGTTTCAGGGTAAATACATGCCTAAGGGCGACACGGATCAAAATGTCTTAACAAAATATCTACAGGATGAGGAGACAGTAGAATAAAAGAATGACATTTGGAGCAAATTATCAAAACCATACTCATGTCAAATTAGTTATGATATTGTCAATCTTTGAAATGTAATCTCTGATGTTAATGCATGATGAGTAACAACATGAACATTGAGAACTGAAAATTTGTACTTGATCTTTATAATGGAAGTTTATGCTTTTTTGGGGGGGACATGAGCCTTTATATTTATGTATTATGATACACTGTAAGCCTGGAAAAGTTGATTTTACTTTAAAAAAAACTGAGAAAAGTGGTCACCTTAAAAGAATTAGGAATGATTAATGAACTTTTTAAGTATATTTAACTTGAAAACATAGTTAAATGTAAGTTACATATACTTAAAAAGTTTATTAATCATTGCTTTTTTTTTAAGGCAACCACTTTTCTCAATTTTTAAGTAAACTCTGCTTATCCAGGTTTACTGTTGTATTGGATTTTTTTAGATAATAAGAGTACTTTGTTTTCTCTTCATTAAAACGCATGTGGATGGTTTTAAGTATACCTGTAACAAGAAATATTTGACTCTTTTACTTGATGCTTATTATCTGAAGTGTCTGTATGTGGTGCTTTTTTTTCTAACCGTTATAGTTCCAAAGCTGCTTGAAATAAATGCGCTGTGAACTTTTACAGTTGGCCCCTTTCCTAATGAAGCTGTTTGCATGCAGTCAGCAGTGTCTGTGTAAATGTAAATTGTGAGACAGAGCCATTTCTGTGCTTAGTGAAGGGAAGAGGGACAGCATGGGAATGTGGATTTTCACCGTTTAGGAGAATCAGTTAGCTATCCATCACACACGGATCAGGTTTCACCGACATGCAGGTTGTAAAATACTGGTCATCGCTTTTCTGACGGGACTGTTTTCTGTCAGCGAGGGTTTAATACCTGTGCTTGCATTTACCCTCATATTTGATGTTTGTGCATGATTTTGTTTAAATTAAAGTGGAAAAATACCGTTTCAGAACTAAAACCTTTTATTCATATCAAAACGCATATATAGCATACATTATGGATTCACTTTGTACAAGAACAGTTAAACCAATAAACCAACAATAAAAATGTATAACGTTACACAACACATAGAAATATTTATAGACTACAATCACCATTTTCTGTATTAAACTCTATGACGGAGACTTGATATAGCAGTACAGTACAGCACTCCAAAAATCATAAAGTTTTACCCTTTGTTAATTTTCTGAGGGCAGTAAAATGACAACTCTGTAATCAACCTGGTCTTCTAAATGTGCCGTCTGAGCATTATGTGGGTGATACCATCAAAGAATCACAGATAGCAGTATGGAATGAACTTATGTCAGCACATCAGATCAGGGATCGGTTAATAATGAGTCAGATCTGATAGAGACCAGGTTTAGTTGGAATAAAAGCTGACTGAGGATCTGATAGTGAAGCCGACTGTGGTTTCAGGTAGTGATACTCGCAGCGCTGCTTGGCTGACTCGGCTGTTTCTGTGGGAATCAAGGACCTGTTATGCTGCTGTCACACGGTATAGTGATTTTAACTGTCTCAGTCAGCGCAAACATACTTAGAGGGTTTTGTGTGTCCTTCTAAACAAAGCAGCCTTTCACAGCAACAACACCATCTTCATAACACAAAAGGGATATCAAGAGTCTCTTCAAACCGAACATTAGTGTCTATTAAACTTCTGTGCCCTCACGATGGTAGATGATTCCAGATGAGCTCAGTCCAGGGTAGAAATGCCCACTGGAGCCACTATACTGGCTGAGGATTGGGCTGGAATACCCCAGAGAGGAGTGGGTGGGAGAGGAGGATAACACAGGAGGAGCTGGTACTTGTGGAACCCACTCTGGGCCGCCAGAGTTGGGGGAGAAGCTACCGAAGCTCGGTGGCTGCGCGGGCCTGTGAGGCCCATCTATAGGAAGGCTGATCTGTAACGGTCGACTTAACCCGTCACCCCCCACTTCACTGGCTGCGGCAGAGGTCACTCCAGACATCTCAGATAGGAAACTGCTCAGACAAGGTGCAGGACCTGATGATGAAGGAGAGGGAATCCGGTCCGGTGTGGGGGAGATGTTAAGACCAGGGTTACCAGAGTGCTTGGGGCTGCCCCTCTCGCTGTCACCTGACTCGGAGGCCACGGGACCACCATCGCCACCCGGCAGAGAGTCAGACTTCCTTTTTCTTTTGCGGCGGAAGTTTCCGTTGTCAAACATCTTTTCACAGTTTGGGTCAAGAGTCCAGTAGTTTCCCTTGCCTATGACATGAGAAAACATATTAGGTAAGGTTTAGATTAATTAAAAAACAACAACAACACAAATAATTCAATATTACAAAAATCAAAATAATACATTCAATAATAGATGCTAGAGGAAAGAATTACCTGGATCGTCCTCATCTCTTGGCACTTTTTTGAAGCAGTCATTGAGTGACAGGTTGTGTCTAATAGAATTCTGCCAACCTGCTTTACTTTTGTTGTAGAAAGGGAAGTTGTCAGCCACATACTGGTAGATTTGACTCAGTGTCAGTCTCCTGTCAGGCGCTCCGTGGATAGCCATGGCAATCAGAGCGGAGTAGGAATAGGGGGGCCGGACTAGTTTCATTAAATCTTCTTGTGAAGGGAGAGAGAACCAGCTAAATTCACCTCCTGCACCCCCCGCTCCGCTGGGACCCAGGTAAGGTCTCTGCATTCCGTAGTGCTGAGGAACGAAGGGAGGGCCCGGGTTTCCTGGGGGACCGGTGGTGGCCAGGTACGGAGGTGTGTTGATCCCGGAGCCGTTGAACCACAGGTAAGGGTTTGGAGAGGAGGTGGTGTAGTCGCTCAGGTCGTAGGATGTCGGCGTGGTACGCTGAGGACTTGGCAGTGATGGCGGAGGGTAGTAACAGTCACTGTACATGCTGAGTTCAGGGGGTTCCTGGCCCAGGGTGGGGAACTGTGGGCCACACCGAGGAGGAGACTGGCCCTGGGACTCGAACGAGGACATCGCTAAAGCAGGACTTTCTTCTCAGCTCGTGATCTCCTCTGAACCCTATGACCTTGCTTCTCCTTTCTTTTCTTTCCTTTTTTTTGGGATAATTTTATCCTCAGGGGTAAGTCTTGTTGTCTTTCTTTTCTTGTTTTGTCCTCTACAGATAGTCTATTTGAATAAGCTGCAAAACGAGGGTCTTCTTTTCTTTGAGTTGTAGGCTTCCTTACTCCCTGCTTGTCAGTTTGTCCTTGTTTTCTGTCAGGATGTCACTAGCCATACCTGCTTTATGCCCCCCTGGAAACGCCCCTAGTCTCACCTGATTGGCTGCTTTCTCAGGTGAGGCGTCTATCTCCTACTCTGTCTTTTTCCTCTTGTCAGCTTGTTCAGTTGCTCCAGGGGTTTTGCTTAACCTCAATTAATTTTCTTCTCAAGCTGTTAAAAGTAACATTTCTAAATTCATTCAACTGTAGATTTTTAATAATTATGAAGCAAATTTAAACAGTCTATGTACAGTGCTCAGTATAAATGAGTACGCCCCAACAGATTTGTCACAAAACCTTTAGTTTTCTTTGAGAATGAACATTTTCTATGGGACACTACACAACATATCATGTTCTCAGTTATGGAAATATTCTATAAAACTCAATTTTGTCCAATTTTTTTTTTTTAAACTGGGATTATGTTCAAGGAAAAGAGATAAATCAGGCCATTCACTTAGTTGGAAACAATAAAAAGCCTTAATTTAATCAGGGCTGGAGTAAAATAACACCGAACATGCACCTTCTTCAGGGTGTTACCAAGATAAAGGCAGACACTCATTTATGGACTGCAGGTGAGACGGCCAGTGAGGGAACCGTGAAAAGTTTTTTTTTGGTATGAGGAGGGAGTAATATTCTTGCATTTGAAAAACAGAATATGTAGAAAAAAATTAAGAAATACATAAATAAAATAGATAAATACAAATCCAATAATAATAATAATAATAATAGAATAAAAATAATATAATGATAAAACCTTTTATTTATAGGTGCCTTTCAGGACACTCAAGGTCACCGACAATAATCTGGTCATTTAAAGTTTTTCTTTTAATTTTGTTCTTCACGTTTAACATTAACATGAGGATGTGAGAGTTAAGGGACCACACTACAGTAAATCTTAACATTGTCTTAAAATGTCTGTCATAAAAGTATAAGACTTAATGACTCCATTACCTTCTTCACATCTGGTCAGTGTATAGACATTTTTAAACTTCTCTCTTGGTCCCCAGTGTTTCACAGTTTTATTCTTGTGGTAGCTGTATGAATGAGTAGAGGTTAATGAAGCTCCCTGTTTGCTCCCTATAGACCTGGTCTACTAATTAGCCTCTAGTGCTCCACCATACCATAATTACACCGTGGATTGAAGCTCTGGTCTTTACAAGCAAAAATAGAGGGTGACATTGTAGACAGGTGTATCTCAGTAAAAAATAATCATCAAGACTTTAAAGAAGATATAATTATTATTATTATTAGTAGTAGTAGTAGTATTTTCAATATTATTATTATTAGTAGTAGTAGTAGTTATTCATTCATTCATTCATTCATTCATTCATTCATAAAATATGTTATTAAAACAACTTTAAAACTCACCCCCTTAGACCATTTCAACCATGCTGAATTATTTCACCGTGCCAAATTCCCATGGGAGCAGTATTGATTATTATTAAGCAATTCTAGAAGCTGGACCATCCAGACCAAACTGGATATAAATGCTTTTCTAACGGATTGAATTGGGCTCTGCTTTGAGATGCTTTTAAGGAACGTTGTTGTTGTTGCTTTTAGTGCCTTTTAAAACAATGGTGGTGTTTAATATGTACGTTCCTATGTAGTTCTTTATGTTTGGCTTCAGTACCGTCTTTTATGTATATTTTTAATATATATTTTTAGAGTGGATGTATGGCTGTAATTACTATTTTATGTAACTTCTGCTGTTGCTGTCTTGGCAAGGACACTCTTGAAAAATAGATTTTGAATCTCAATTAGCTTTTTTTTTTCTCTTGGTTAAATAAAGGATAAACAAAATAAATATTAAAAATGGACTGAGATATGGCAGACAACTACCCCATCTAAAGAGTTCAAGCCAAAATGTGGTGTAGATTTTGAGTTACAAACAGGCCAGCTTGACCGTAATGAACAGTATGGAAAGACAAGAAAGCAGGATTCAAGATAAATGTTACCTACTTTTAGTGATCCAGGAGGATCATGTGATTAATTTAGCATCACCTTCTGATGCTGCTCACTCCCACTCTCAGCTCTTGTGAGAGCTAAATGCAGAGTGATGGATGGTCCAGTGGCTCAGTGGGGGGCACCAAGGTTCAATGAAAAGAGCACCTTTGTAACCTCTCCTTCCTAAGTCAGAGGTTATCGATTCTTTGAAACCCCCCTTGTCCCCTGCCACTGATCTTTGCGTTCTCGATACACCTTTTTTTTTTCCCAAATCGTTACCTACACATACACACATGGTTGAGGTTAAGGTCATCTTGCCTGTCTGCAGAGAAGGAGGGCACAGAAAGAAGGGAAATTGTCTGGAAAGAGGACAATGGTAGGGAGGAAAGAAGAGTTAGTAAAACTGCGTCCAAGAAAATCCATACCTGTGTGCTTGAAAAACATACGTCCAAAGGTGGATGTTGGTTTAGACCGGTCCAAACTCTAATCTCATATCAGTAAAGTAGGGGAGCAGGTGCTATATAATAGTACAATTGTCATCAATATGTGGCTATCAAAAGTAATTTAATAAATGCACTAATAATAGTATATCATTTATTCAGTCCACTTCAGGGTACCACCATTAAGAACGTGAAAAGGATAACCAATTCATAGATTCAGTCTCATATACTTTACTAACTACTAATGTGGGACTTAATAAGTAACCTTATAATCACAACCAAAATCACTATTAATATTTTCTGAGAGTTGAAGGATGAGGTAGGTAACATTCATATTTGTACAACACTGAAAGAGAAAATCAGGTAAATATTAAAATATTTATTTACTCCAATGATCTGTTCAAAGGCACACAGTGTAATCCAGTGAATGTTAAAGTTTGTACACATGTGGAGGTGTAAAACAGGGACCAATCTGTGGGTTCAAAATAGTAGCTGGGGTCATGTATATATAGAAACAAATAAAGGAAAGATATCCCATTGTACATGTGTTGTAATGAGTGAATCAACCAAAAGGGAACCACAAAGAAGATGGTGGATCTAAGACGGCTGTTTGGACAAGCACAAAGGGGTGTTACTCAGGTTTATTATGTGGTAAAGGAACCAAACTAGAAGAAAGGCTAGTTTTCTGAATGCAAAACTAAACAAACCAATCAAATCACTTCAGTGCATGCACTGTACATGTTTATTCGAATGTTATGCTTAGTTATGCTGTCCCATCTATGACGGATTTGTATTGCTTGTTATATGGTAATTACAGAATTATAAGAATTTTACAATAAAATAAAGCAAAATATTACTTTCACATCTTAACTAACAGGGACACAAACTTCTCTTCTGTTTAGCCTGTAGTTGCTGGGTCATCAAATAACAGCCTTGCAATTCTTGAAAGACAAACATAAACTTTACCTCAAACATCAGCTCAGACTGCAAGAAATTCAGACCACAGAGTCCAAGAGTAATGCTGAACTCTTTATCGGTCAGAATGACCATACATCATTAAAATGAGCCTTCATCTGAGACAGAAAACAAGGGAGATTTTAAAACATCAAAGTTTCTAAAGGTTAGGTGTTTATGCAACAGAACACTTTTTCCACAAGATTTTCCTGTTTAGTTTTTGTTTGATTTTTAAACTTTTTAAAGAAATGAAGGTAGTCTGTTTACTGAAAGACTAGATGGCTTTCAATTCGGAAGAGCTGTAAGAAGTGTCCTTTTATAAATAATGGAACTTTAATAAACCTTTCAAACAACTTTTAAAAACCTAGGTAGAGAAACATCATACAGGGTTGCAGATGTATTCACTCCCACATAGGAGAGTAACAAAGTTTTGTGGCATGAAATTTTGTGTAATAAAAAAATGATAATAGATAAATAAATAGATAGATAGATAGATAGATAGATAGATAGATAGATAGATAGATAGATAGATAGATAGATAGATAGATGACATGACATATAATCTGCCTACTAAGACCAAAGTTCTCATGACACTGTCATTTATCTTTAAGAAATAATTTTAAAAAAAGAACCAGTGAGATTGGTAAACTAAAATGTGTTTTCATTCTTTCTTTATAATATGTAGAACAAAACACACCCACAGTCAAATTTTTTTTCATCAAATTTGTCATTCTCAACAGGTCATTTTCTTTTATCTTTATTTAGTATCATGAGTATTTCGTATCGTGAGCCCTGTATTGTATTTGGTATTGTTTTATGAGTTGACTATTTCATTACACCCCTACTCACATAATATGTAAACAGTTTCAGTAAGATTGATGTTGTTGAGTTTTAGTGCATTGCAACACATGACCCGACACACAGACATATGTTCAGTCCACAGGGTAATTAGACTGAAAGGAACAATGTTGTCGAAAGATCAAAAAGGTTGCGCAGTATGTGGATGGCTGCATACAAACCCACTTGCTGGAGGAAAATGAACAAGATGTGTCAAGTCCTGAGAGATCAACACAGAATGGCAGAACTATATCGTTTATTCGGTCTAGACTCCTCTCAGCCAGATGCACAGCATAGGCTGAAATGAAAAAATTTCCAAGGTCTATATGGAAGAGTCACACAGGAAATAGAAGCAGAGGTGGCAAAGCACAGCAGATATTATTAAGAGTAGGAGTGTGCAGACAGGCAGACCATGTTTTATTAAGACCTGTTTTCCAGCTGGAGACATGAGTCAGCCCGCACCACTCAGGGCAGTAATAAGGCAAAGACTCCCACTTTGCTAGATCCTCAACCTTGCAAGATTTTACATACCCTCTGCTTTGGTCAGAACCTTTACAGTGACCCATAAGGACCCAGTGTGACATTTGTGACACATCCCAAAATAAAATTTTCTTGATATTTTACCATCCTTAAATGATTTATCGCCATTTTTTGTAATATTATCTTCTGTATTTTGTGTCTTTTTGGTATAAATCAGGTATTTTCCAACATTTAATTTACTAATCACGTAGATGTTCATAAAGGTTTAGAGTAAAATTGATTGTTATTATATCAAAAACAGAAAAAACAGAAGAAAATGTGACTTTTTCAGCAAATCTATGATTAACTCAACATAAACCCAGTGTGTCCTTCCACTGTTATTGTTCCAACTCCATGGGTTTTACTGGTGAATCAATGTTGTAAAAGTTGACAGTGTTTCCACAGTAACTACAGAACCTCTGAATGTCTTAATGGGTCATATTTGATGATTGTGAAAAGATGAATAACTGTATTTTACACCAATTATTGACATATATTAGTGGATCAACCGGTATTAAACAGTTTATATCAGTACATGATTTTGGTAGCTGGTGGATTTTTGGGTTTTTATAAGTTAAAATAGGTTAAATAAAGAGAAAATTTAATTTGGTAACCGACACAAAAGTAGTGCTGGGTCTTTATGGGTTAAAATAAATTCTCTTAATCACAAGTTCATTATGTGTTTAAACTTTCTGACAATAGTTTGCTAATGCTCTATATTTTGACAGCGAGTTATATATTAACCGCTAGGAAGGGAAAGAGCCCTAATACCATGCTGATTATCACTGTGTTTTTTTTTGTTTTTTTTTTTATATCGTCAACAATTGCCAGTGACAACACTACAAAGATAAGTCAAGTGCAGCAGTATGGAATCCCACTCAGTTTCTTCTTAATCTCAATAAACAGGAAAGGGAAAACTGTAGCAGGAGTTTGTGCCAGAACATGGCCCAGTCTGTTGGTGACAATTCCTGTGTGAATACTGCAAGATCCTGCCAGCCATGTGCACATGTGCTACACTCATCTCATGTACCAGAGGAAAGAGCATTTGTCCTCCTTGGCACTCCGAGTGAACAGACGGAGCACGAGGAAGCAGTCATTGGTCTGTCAGTCTACCTCTCTGTTTTGGTTGTGTTACAGTGGCAGGCTGTGGAAATGGTCCAGGTATGATGCATATATCCCTGTCCGTCAGATCATCACTACGCTTATTGACAGCAGTTCATGTCGAGACACATTTTTATTAAGACAACTCGAACCTGTGTCACTTCTTATGTGAGATTGCAGTTTATGCTACACTGACCAGACAGCCTGTAGAGTGAGATATTTCTGCATTGGGCAAATTGGCAGTGCATAAATTGAATGATAAAAACCCAAAGTGCAAGAATCCTGGAAGCTTTATGAAAAGAAAAGTATGTTTTTCCAGTTATTTTCCCTGTTGTTGTTTTTTTTTTTTTTTTTACTGTCTGAAAAAAAAAAAAAGTCAAAATACACTGTGTCCCTAATTTTTTTTTTTTATTTTCTCCTGAAAAGGATCTTGTTTATCTCCAAAAAATATTTGCATAAATAATGTCAGTCATGGGCACTGTCTTGCAGCCAAACAAATAAGAGCACATGCTGTATTTTTCCACTGTATTTTCTCTTAAACTGTTGTTAGAAATTCCAATCCACTTTGATATCAGACAGAATGATACCAGTGCCCCCTGGCTTGTCCTCCATTTGCCTGTGTAGAGGGAGCACCTGGTGTTTCAAAGACCCAGTCAAAGGCAATGCAACTAAACCAGCATCCATCAAACAAGTGAGAAAGGACACACAAGCAAAGAAACATCAAACAGCAGGGGAGATCCGTCTTGTTCCACAGCTGAAGCTGTTAAATTGATTCTGACATCTTAAGGCCATATATGGTTTACTGTTACGATCAGCAGCTTGGACATTATGGTTTAAGACTAGACATGGAGAGGGGGAGAGTATTATTTAGTGAAGAACATTACACTGTCAGCATTTTAGGGAAAAAATGGGAGGTTACTTTGTGCCAGATGTGGATGTATCTCTTCATGACAGAGGTTATAAATGCACACTGCTCTACAAATTTATTGATTCCCAAAAGCCACTAAAGACATAGGAAAATCAGGAACTTTAAGAACTTGAGGAAAATCAGCCGTTTCATCTGTGCAAGTGTGTACTTTTTGTTCTGGTTCTCTATCTCTCTTGCTCCCTGCCCCCCCTCCCTCACACACATATGCACACTATTGCACACACACAACTTAATTCAGCCAAAACACCCATGGGGGAGAGCGTCCGGTTGCTGAAAATGTCAAACTGCTTTGTCACGTCCAATCTCAGTCACACAGCCTCCGTCAGGAACTGTGTATATGGGGTGGGCCTGCGTGTATGTTCTACACCCAACCTCAGGGTTATCAGCTCTACTGACTGGGGATATGAGTTAAATGAATGGCATGATTACACATTTGCAAGACAAAACAATTGTACTGTGTCTTTCATTGTAAATGAAAAGGCACAGCACAACAAACAACAATAAAATTGGAAAACAAAAAAATCATAATTATCCTCATCACTATTATCACCACTACTTTTCACATCACTAAACATGACTTCAGATAAAACATTCTTGACTGTAAGGAGTATGCTGTGTTTGTGTATTACTGTGTAGGAGGGTGGATGGCAGTGCTCCCATTTCCTGGTGCGAACTAGATCTTTCTAGCAATTCCTCTTCTTCTGTCTTTGAGTCCTCCTCTTGTTTTTCACTTGTTTGAGTCCTTCCTAGTGCCAATCTCACATGCATGAAGGTTTTTTTTTAGGATGAGCGATTCTACCCACTCACAAGCTGTTCATTCTGCCACATACATGCAATTCAGGGCTGTAATCACATCTGTCATATTGTCTCTAAATCGGAAGCCACAGTCAGAGGGTTTGTCTAATTGACAATTTTTTTATTGTTTTTTTTAAGGCAGTGCTTCTACATTATCGTGTATCATGATTGTTTCCATCATGCAGTGTGTCTGTATAGGTCTTAAGTACCACTGTTTCTACAGGAAATAACATACATTTATTGCCCCTTACATTCTTTTCTCCAGCTGTCTGAATAGACACTGATTCTTCTGTCAGAGTGGATGTTTCTCTCATCACCCAATGAAAGGATCCTGATTGCTTTGAATCCCCTGCAGTTGCTGCCCCCCTTTGCTTGTTTCATATCTCTTTATATAGTGTACTGTAGCGGCTAGAGGCACCTCCAGTGGAGATACACAGAATGTTCTGACAATAACTTCTGTCCCCTAAAGTAGAGTAATGAGGTACAACGCAGAGTATGGTAAATCATATGCCCACATGGTCTGATGAAGGACCCATCTTTTCAAGCCTTAATGTAGATGATCTGTGGTGATATACTTACACATATATACTCCTATCGGTACAGTCATCCCTCAATACGATATCACCACATCACCAAGCCCAGCTGTACAGTGGGGCAACCACGTGTTGTACCACTCTCACTTTGTGCTACATTCCCTTGTATGAAAAGCGCTATATAAATAAAAATTGATTGATTGATTGATTGATTGATTGATTGATTGATTGATTGATTGATTTATTGATTGATTGATTGATTGATTGATTGATTGATAGGGAGCAGAATTCCACACCGTTTGTTATTTGTTTGTTGTTTGTCAATTAACACATATGGTATGGGAAATACTATACATAGGTAACAGAGCACATTTCCTGCCTGAGAACTAGGATAGGAAGCTTTCCTGAAAATTCACTCAAAAGCCCAGTACAAGACTGTGTGACAAAACTAGTGACAGGTGTGCTGTTGCTGCTCTCAGTAGCTTTGTGTCAGAGCCCAATCGTCCAGACAGGTTAAAATGCAAAAATATTTTGTCCTAGA
Source organism: Fowleria isostigma (assembly GCA_029814645.1). Lineage (NCBI taxonomy): Eukaryota > Metazoa > Chordata > Actinopteri > Kurtiformes > Apogonidae > Fowleria > Fowleria isostigma. The sequence continues at coordinate 19,354,013 of JAPTGZ010000015.1, read as the reverse complement.
GTGGAGCCATCCTGGCTTTGCTTGAACACATTTTGTAAAGGTACAAGAGGTGAGAATGACAGGCTACATTGTAACACCATGTCCTTGTAAGCTGTGCCCTTGAATGCAGCCTGAGGAACTGCACATGGCCTGGTTATCGCTACATGAAAGTAAGTGTCTGTGAAATTGATTGCTGTAAACCAATCCAATGGGCTGATCATGTGTAATGGGTCAGAGGTCATAGTTGGTGGACTGTCAGTGCAATGCCTTTTGGACTGGACCTATCAAAAGAACATGGAATACCACAGCCAGCATAATAGTGGAATAGTGGATTAACTCTGTCTTGTCACACATTTGTTTGTATACTGCAGTTTTAAAGCCTAGAGATGCCTGACATAGTTTGTGTTGTTTTTTTGAGGTATTAGAGAAGAGCGAGAGTGGAACTCTTTGAAATACAGATCACATTGGCTATCAATGTAGTAAAGTCATATCAGCATACCTTTCAATCAAATCTGCTATTCTTTTAATTATATATATATTTTGGCCTTAATGCTATAAAGTCCAAAAACTTTTTATTTTAACTGAGTTGTAACCAGATTTGTTTCGTCTGTAAAGTTGGACATTTAAACATCGGGGTTTATAGTGTTTGGGGACTTCTGCAACCAGCCCCCAATGGCCATTCAAGATACTGCCATTTTTGACACTCCACATTAACTTCAATTTCAGTCTCAAAGGTTGTCACTTAAGAAATATGCCTCTTGGGCAGCAATAAATGAAGGGCAGCAGTGTTTCCATGCGGTTAGAACCCCTCTCTCTAAATCCCAGAGCTAGGAGGAGTGTTTCTTCCTCCTAGATGCTTAATATTCCTGGGGGCAAGCAATGTGCTGTGGAATCTGAGCAACTGTTTCCAGATGGAAAGTCAAACTTGCCGATGTTGCTGCCCTCTTAGGAGGAGATGGTGTTATTGGAGGTGGGTACTGGCAGAGAACATAGATTCCAGATCCCATCAGTGAATAATACTGTGCAGACTTTCTGTCTGCTGGTTTCACAGCTCGAGTTTAGCTGCTATCAATGGGCAAAGGTGGGATACACCCTGGCCATGGTGCCAGTTTATCACAGGGCCAACATTTACAGACAAGCAAGTCACTCAGACACACCTACCTGGTAATTTAGATTGGCCAATCAAGGTGCACACTTTTGGATGGTGGTAGGAAGCATCAACAGAAAACCCATGTAAATCCAGGACCTTCCACCTGTGGGCGACATTGCTAACTGCAGTGCTGCCATTAAAATTAATAATCCTGTCTTTACTCTGGATGTCTGAGGGAGTCAGGTACGGGTCGCTCTATGGCATTACCACAGAAAAAGCCATCCTTCTGCCAAGAAAAGAAATTGCACAGTGGGACACAGAGAAAATGCAATCTCTTGTAACCTGTACCTTAATGAGAAGAGAGGCTAGTGGAATACAGGACTGCATCATTTACCCAAGCCCCACCAGACATGTTTGACATGCCTGAAGTGTGGTGATGCAGTTCAGTGCACAGGTTGTGCCTACCTGCACTCTGAAAATTTTCTCCAGCTGAGATACAGGGAACCTGCAGAGCTCGGATAGAAGCAATGTGGGCCTGGCCACATGCTGTTTATGAGACAGGGCCAGATAAGCTGCCCAGGATATGTGGAGGATTAACCAAGCCAGCTTCAGCTCCATCCAGATCCAAATGCCGTCCATAACCATCAATAGTGGCTTATATCATTGTGATGTTATCTCTGAAATGAGGTCCAGGAACATGGGCAGGCATTTTTGACACCTGTTGGCTCAATAGGTAGGAAAAACCCTGCGATCCATGATGCTGTCTGAGGTAGTTGAAGGGAGGACTGCTCTGTTTCCACCTTCTCAGCAGCACTCTGATACACAGAGAAGAATCTGTTGTCCGGGCCAATGCAGCAGGGGTGGTATACTGGCCAAATCATAAATCCTCTTATCTATCCTCTGATAAACCATGCATGTACAGGCCAATGCCAGCATCCTACCGTCGTCAAGGTGAATGGCTGGTTCCACTTACGTACACTGAACAAGTGCACTCAGAGGGCCCCAGTTCAATTTCTGAATGGCAAAATGCAGGAGCCCTGGGCTTGGTCAGGGTGCTCCTGTGTCTCAGATGTCTAGTGATGTCTTTCATACAAAGAAAAGCTGCACCCTTGATGACGAATGGAAAGAGTGAATGGAAGACTTCCTCTTGGTCTCAGGCTCAATGTCAAAACAAAGTGGCAGTAGCCTAATGAATAAACAAAGTGACTGATAAAAGCTCGCATCAAACTCCAGGTATTTGTACTGAGGTGAAAAGCATAAGAACTTAAAAAAGGACTGTTGTGACAGAGACTATGGTGCAGTGAAGACTCAGTTTTGGGTATGTGTTGTCCTTTTCTTGGCATAAATTGTCACAGTTTAATACAGTGGTATATTGTATTGCTGTCTATTTTGTGTTGTGTGTCCTAATTTGAACATTCAATCAAACTGCAGTGATTATTATGTTACTGCTAGTTCACCTTTGAATGAGATTATCATCATGTTTAATGGGATCATGAGAAAAGGGTTCCGGATTTTTATGTATTTCCTCTTTGCCTGTTGTGTGCAATTAACAGTGATTGAACATTTCTCTGTTTCCACAGCAACTGATGCGGTCCTCTGTATTTCATATGTTCATCTTGAGTATGGTTGCTGTAGACGTCATTGTTGCTGCTAGCAACTATTATAAAGGCGAGGACCACCGCAGGCACTATGATGAGTTTTACTTTGCAGAGGTAGGATATGAATTCTTTTTTTTCTCACAGATTCTCTGATTTATTAATTTATTTTTAACTTATTATTCTGGTCTTGGTATAAGAAGTGAAGTATAAAAAGTGAAATAGATACTTTAACATTAGTGACAAATACATCACATGTGTCTTTGCCTAAAGCTGAGCTCCCTATGCGAAATATCATTAATGAAAATGAAATGTCCTGTCATTAAAAGAGATTTAATCCTCCATTATCTTAATGCCATATCACATTTAACTGTCCATGTGACTCATATGATACAAATGTGTATTTTTTAGGATATGTTAACAGTCATACATCACTAAACCTCTTATGACACTAGTTCGATGGAATAAAAGATTTTGTTCATTTGTTGTTTAGTTGTATTGTTTTGAAAATGGGAATGCATTTTGCAGAAAAACTTGACACTATATTTTTCTTGACGTCATCAAAATGCAGGTGGCAGAGCAAGGCCTATGTGTGGGTGTGTGTCTGCTCTCATCCCCTTCATACCTCTCTTTCTCTCACAGCTGAATGGAAGAGATAAGACACACACAATATTATTTTCTCTCAGTCCCTCCATCCATATCATATATCCATCAATTTGTTGATTTGTTACAATTTGTGTGAATGTTGTGAAGGGAGAGTAAGAAAAAAAATTATTAGTGAAGTGCTGGCTGTATTCTCCCTTTCTTTTAGTGTATCCTAGCTGTCCATAGTGGTATCAGAGAAATAAATGTAGAAATATTCTTTAACTCTTTCCCCCATAAAGACGACATTTGACGACCCCCCTTTACCCTTAATGACAAGTTTTGACATCTCTGTTATATCACTGAAGATATGATTAAACGACCATTAGAACAGGTTCTGTTTTTCAAATGTAACAGATGCTGTGATAGGTGGAGGTGACCACATACTAGGACAGGGGTGGGCAATCCTGGTCCTCGAGGGCCGTAGCCCTGCACGTTTTAGATATTTCCCTATTCCAGCACACCTGGTCCAATTAATTATCAGCTCATTATCCAACTCTGGAGAAGCCTGATAATGACAGAATGA
>JAPTGZ010000015.1:19338413-19350081 GCA_029814645.1 Fowleria isostigma | reverse complement strand
TTCCAGGTGTGTGGAAGAAGGACATATCTAAAACCTGCAGGGCTGCGGCCCTCGAGGACCAGGATTGCCCACCCCTGTACTAGGACATACTAGGACAACCAATAGGATTAAATGATACATTTCCACTGTTTTTTCCCAAAATTTGTCAAAATAGTCGCGATTGTAGCCTCCGGAAAAATAAACAATACTTTGGAAAAATAATATGTTCCATGTGTGGGAGTCCTAGTAATGTACAGTATATATGGGTTGTTCCTAGTGGGCATCCAAGGGGGAAAGAGTTAAGTTTAAGTTTTTATATCCATTATATCTTTTTGTTAACTGGACATGTGTTGATAGAGAGTAAATATACAAACACTGATTCCTGTTCTTTTTCATTTTAGGTTGCCTTTACTGTGTTATTTGACCTAGAAGCTCTTCTGAAAATCTGGTGTCTTGGCTTCACTGGATATATCAGCTCCTCCTTGCATAAGTTTGAATCACTGCTGGTGGTGGGAACCACACTGCACATCTACCCTGACCTTTATCACTCCCAGTTCACCTATTTTCAGGTAAGGATGTATTAATAAATATGACATACAGTCTGAATATAAAATTCAAACATACTTGAAAAGCAGAGTATATAAATACAGACTCTACCATAATTTGTCCCTCCCCATCAGTACAGATACCTAAAAAAAATCTACTTAAGTACAGTAACAAAGTACTTACTCGTTACTCCGTACTTTGTTACTGTACTTAAGTAGATTTTGTTTAGGTATCTGTACTTTATTTGAGTAGTTATTTTTCAAGCAACTTTTTAGTTTTGCTCCCTACATTTTTTCATAAATATCTGTACTCCCTATATTCTCAGAATAGACTCATTACTTTTTCAATCTAAATGAATGTCACAGTACGTAAAATATATCTCTTCATACAGTGTGGAATTATAAAATGGAAACTTTTATGATTTTGTTTGGTTAAATTAGTTTTGTTTCAGTCATGGCAAAAAAAATGCAGTTTTACTTTGTATTTTTATACTTTATTACAATTGAGTTTTACTTTTTTACTCTGAAGTAAAAGAGTTGAATCAGTACTTCTACTTTTACGAGAGTATTTTTTTACACAAGTAGCTGTACTTTTACTTAAGTACAAAATATGAGTACTTCTGCCACCTCTGCTCCCCATATCACCTCTGACCGTCCGTTACCATTCAGTACACATCTTTCTCATTATTACCACTCTTATTGTACAAGGAGAGACAGAACTTCAGGTTAAGCACACACATACGCAGATCTTTCAGTGATCACCTTTAATGCTGTTTTTCCACTGATGGTAACAGCTCAACATTCCTCAACTTGGCACAGTTTTATGGCATTTCCACTGTGTGAGTGCAGGGACCCATAGGTAGTACAAGATGCTATTTTTAGTATCACCTTCATTAAGGTTCCAAGTGGGTCAAAATTCTATTAAACATGGTATATAATCATGTAGATCACTGAGTAATTAATCTGGAGTTGTTGCTGTTTCAGTATCTATGAGTGCTTTCAGAAAGACATGGTTGTGGTTCTGGAGTCACAGAACCTGAGGGAACCACCTCCGTTCACACCAGTTTTAAAAGTGAAAGTGGGAGGGCTTTACTCTGTCTTTCTACATTGTCTTCCGTTACTTCCCACTTGTCTTCACAACCTAGAATATGACACGCCCACTCATGATGCCACAGTTTGCAAGGACCAGTTTTTTCTGGTGTGAACACAGTGACAATTAGGTTTGAGATTCAGAACTGGCACAGAGCCCTGTCGCTGTGAAAGATTATCCGTGTGTCATCATGTTATAATGTGGGTTAAAGTCGGGAAATCTCTGAACACACTGAAACAAATTGTAAAGTAGGCTCTATCTTGGTAAATGGGTAACAGGATTGAAGTAAAAAATTATAGTCTTACCTGAAAAAAAATCATAAAATAATGTTTGATTTTGGAAAGTTCCTCATTCGCTGAGTGTCGCCTCACTCGTAGCTGCAGTCGCGCTGACGATGACACACAATATGTTTACATAGCGTTGCGATCACTACTGAGGATGTACTGTACCTGCAGAGGAAAGGCAGCATGCCGATACTAAAACAAGACACCCTGACAAAAGGAGAGGTGAGTTGAGCTAATTCTGTCAGTAGATATTCGGCATAACAGAGCTATTGTATCATACAGCAAAATGACAAACGTTAGATGTGGGGGTTTTTTTGGGCATTGTACCAATAATATTCATAAAAAGCATTTGTACTCAAGTGGTCATATTTGGATTCCTAATAATCAACACTTATATTACATTTTCTGAAGCAGAAATTTGGGAAAGTTCAGATTTTTTTATAGGTCAAATACTGTATAATGTTTTTTCAATAAAAACGATTATAGTTTCCAGTGTTACCATAGTTTCAAATCCTAAGGGCAGAAAACTAAATCAACTATATGTTAAGATCTCAAAACAATGCCAAAATAGTATCTTTTCACATTACCAAACTATTAAGTTATTAAATATTGCTGTCCAAAATTGAACAATGTGACCTTACTGTAGACAGTATTATTACAGGAAAGGGCTTCTTGAAGACCGGTACACAGCCTCCATCTTCAAATATGCAATACATAACACCTATATAAATGTGTTTCCCCACAATTAAACTGTTTTTACTTCATGTGGTTCTGATATGTAGCATATCCAAGCATTTTGGGGGGGAGATACTGACCAGTTGAGCAGCTAAAAACTGTAAGTGGCAGCAGTACTTGAAAAAAGTATCCGTTTTTTTTATGCCACTTTGACTTAAATTATAAGTATCTAACATTATAGTTTTCTGTAGAGCACTGCTTATCATATGGAGATGTACAGTCACACATACACACATGCACACATACATTTGGTAGAATGATTTTTAATCAGCCAGTGGAACCCACCTCGAGACTTCCTCCTTTGTGTGTTCAGAATTATAATGGCTTCAGTGGCGGCATGATTTAGCAATTCAGTCAATTAATTCATCCAAAATAGCGGGGCATTGTATAATTTTCGATCATTTCTGCTGGGAATGTGCTGATCCGATTCTAGCTATTGGCATTTGGCTAATATGGGCTTAAAACGTTGGATGGGCTATCTGTGACACTGACAATGTGACACATTATGAAATTCAATTTCATGTTAAGCATTGCTTTGCCTTGCAGAAGACTGAAGCCTGAGGCATACATTAGCAGCACAGCTGGAGAGCCATTCTGAGTGTCATTAGTTAGTCACTGGTAGCAGACAAACAGTATCCTTTGGAGAACTGAAGGTGGTACCTTCTCCTAATATTAATAATGTATGAGTATTTATGTATATGTAAAAAATTATAAAACCAGCATGAATCAACACTCTCCACTTGAACTGTCTTAATATCATTACTCGATACAGTCATGGAAATGTTATAAAATATTTATTGTGCTCACTGGTGTGATCACAGTATCCAGCAAATTGCCAGTTAACAGTTTCTTTAGTTTGTGGTGGTGATTATAAAGGTAGAAAAGTCCTTGCATTGAAATGTTAATTGATACATATGTTGTTGTGTATAAATATATTATACTCTATATCTAAAGCTACTCTCACTAGTATCCATCTTTAGCAGCCGATCCTTTGTTAATATAACAGCTTCCTGATTTGTAGGAAATATATATTTTTCATGTACAAATTGTGGATTTTTTTTCCACTTTCTTGCTGCATTCTAATGTTTAAAAATGGCAGAGAAAGAGGCTGGTGTTCTGGGGTCAGACACAACATGTTTGCGCACACTTTATCAAGGCTGCATTTACAGTCCAAATATTGGTGATGTTTGTCTATATACTGTCATGATTGATTGATCTGTATTATATCAGCCTATCCTCATACTTGTTTGTTTTTCTCAATCACAATTTGTCTGAGGCTGCTGCAGATAAAAAACGTTTTCCTCTTAAAGCCCTTTATCCTCAGTAAAGTCAGCCTCTCATTGTTAGTCCTCAGTCTCAAAGCGTGTATCTGTTGAGAAATGGAGTGTGGACATCATGGTCTGACAGGGGAGGGTAATGACTTCTCTTACCATCTGTCATCATACTGTTATTACTGTACCTGTATACTCTAGCTTCTCTTTTAGACCAGCATCCCATGTTTGTCTACTTCATTTTTGTGTGTATTTGGGGATTGGAAAAAGCCATTTATTTGACTTAGAAGTGGAATCAAAAGAAAAATCCTTGGCCAGGGGCTTCTCAGTGCAAACCTCGATCAATAGCCACTCCCTGGATCCATGATCAAACCCTGACCAAGATGCATTACCTTTTGGGTGTTGCTGTCACCACAAACAGTTTATAGTCTAAACCTGTTGACAGAGCAGTGCACCACTGTTCTTACCACTGACTCCAGATCAATACTGGTCCTGTTAAAATCAATATGCAATCAATGTGCTGTTGCATTTCCTGTTAAAATTACATGTTTTTAAAATAACACTTTTCTTTCCCTTTCTTTGGTGTAAAATATACTGTTCCAAGTTTAAACAACAACCTTTCCAGAAACAAGTGTGTTTTATTTCCTCACAGGTGCTACGTGTGGTGCGTTTAATCAAGATCTCTCCAGCTCTGGAGGACTTTGTGTATAAGATATTTGGCCCTGGCAAAAAACTAGGCAGTCTGGTGGTGTTCACAGCCAGCCTTCTGATCGTTATGTCGGCCATCAGCCTGCAAATGTTTTGCTTTGTGGAGGACTTAGATCGCTTTACCACATTCCCCAGGGTAAGGAACCACTTATATTCATCATACCACAAACAGAGCTTATTTCTTGGATAAATTTATGTAGCTTTTACATCGATAATTAATCACAACTTGTAAAGCAGACACAAACAGTTGACTGATGTTTTTGTGGGTCTTTTTCTCTGAAGTCTAAGACATCTCTCTTCCAGCTACGTATAACTTTATAAGCATGTAGGGTCCTTTACTTCAGTTTGTATGTCGTATATGTTTTTTGAATGTAAAAATTTGTACCAAAATGAGATCAAAACATTGGTTTGTAAGGATATTTTTGAGAGATATGAGCAGGAATGATTTTTGATGTTTTGATTGTTTAAATAAAACTGATTTTGATTTGAATGCAGGCGAGGCGTTAAGCATTTAGCTTTTGCCTAAGCCAGGGGTCTCAAACTCATGTTAGTTCAGGGGCCACATTCAGCCCAATATGACCTGAAGTGGGCAAGATCATCAAAACAATTACATAATAATGTCTAAATAATGTCAATTCCAAAATTTGTATGTCTAATTTCTATGTTTTAGAATGAAAAATTAAAATTATATTATCAAAATTTTACATCTACAAACTATCCTTTTAAAAAATGTAAAGACTTGAAAAATCATGAACAAAATGAAATTTATTAAGAAACAAAGGGGAATTTTAATAATGTACACCATTATTTTTGCCTCAGCTTCTCATTTTTACATATTCATTAGAATTTACAAATCTCATGGGACTGATAAATACAGAAAACATTTAATAATTGGCAGAACATTGTTAAAAGTGCACTTAATTTACTTTTTTGTGAAAGGCTAGTCTGTAAATGTAAACATTTTTGTGTAATTTTACTTTTTTTTTCCCATTAAAACAAAAAAAAAAAAAACATATGCAGTTTTCATTATTTATAGTCTATTATGAAAGTATTTTACTCTTCTGACCCAATTTTGATTGAACTGACCTAAAATTAGTATAACATCCTTGATTTTTAATATCTTCAGTGTAATTTTTGTATTTTACTAATTCATCTCACGGGCTGGATTGGACCCTTTGGCAGGACAGTTTTAGCACCTGGACTACATCTTTGACACCCCTGGCCTAAGTCTATTCAGTCTTCAGAATTCAGTCGGTTGACTTAAAATCAGCCTCATTGTTTGTATTTTCTGTATTGTGGATGAAGACTGAAAAAACCTAAACCAAAGATTCCATACAGTGAACAAGCGATTTTATTTGTAAGTGGTAGATGTCCACTTCCTTTACATTCATTATCTTGACCGTTTTCATTTTCTCTTTTAGTTTTATATGCTTTTCCTCTGTAGAAAAGTTGTTTATTTAGAAATTTAAATGGTTTTAGCAAGTACTTTATCAGAAACCAACTATCATGCAAAAATTCAATAGACCAAATCAGTAAACATCCAAAGTTGAATTAACTGCTGATGTAGGCATATGATGATGTGAAAATGATATGAAAAGCATTGAAAATTGCTGGAAATTGTATACAAAACACATTTTATGAAGATTTAGACATATCAACAAAACACTTCCAGTAGTGTACCTCAGACAAGAAATTGGGGGACTGCAGATGTCGATGGTAGTTTGCATGATGGGTCAACAGATGTGGCACTTCCTTTGATTTCTAAGTGCTCATGAGCTTCTTTCTCTCTCATTAGCCACATCTTACCATCTTCACTTTTTTTTTCTCCCTTCCAACATTTCACTGATCCCAGGCACAGCGGGACATGAAGGGTTGCTCGTAAACAGATGCCACTTGTATGCCATGTTCCCCTTCTCTTTTTCATTTTCCCTCTCCATTTCTATATTACTTGAGCCTCACACATACCCACATGTATCCACACACATGCATGCACACATCACTGTTAATGATGTTTGGCTGTCTCCCCTATGGGCAGACCTGTTGCTGAGTTTATCCTTATCTGCAGTGACTGGGACATGGGAGTAGATGGGAGGGGCTGGAAGGGTGGAGGCTGCTGTCTGGAGGTGAGATGCTAAGAAGGGAGCGCAGGCGTGCCATTTGACTCCAGGGGCCATAGTGTCGCAGCTGGCCATCTTCTACACCTTCATCTGACCTCTACTCAATAGATAAGACGGCAACGTAATACATAAAAATTCACTGCATCTTTGCTTATGTATCACAATCCGTCCATTTTAAGCCAGAGGAAACATGGTCAGAATATGTGCATCAGCTGTGTAATATTTGATCTGAAAAAGCAAGTTTCAAATGTCAAAGCTGTCTGTGTCTCTGTGTAATTTCCCTTCTTGCTCCTGTCTCTTTCCCTCTCTCCATCGCTTCCACTTGTATGCTCAAATGCCCTCTCTAGCCTTTTGCATCTCTCACTTTCTCTTTCGGTGCTCTGCTCCCTGCAGGCGTTCATGTCCATGTTCCAGATCTTGACCCAGGAGGGCTGGGTTGATGTCATGGACCAGACTCTGGTGGCTGTAGGTCATATGTGGGCTCCAGTTGTAGCCATTTACTTTATCCTCTACCATCTGTTTGCGACCCTGGTGAGTAACTTTCCTGTGCTGCTCCAAAAGCAAAAGTCAAATAAGTTGAAAAGGCTGGTAATTGTATTTTGTGAGTGTACATTTCTTTCTGCAACTTTCTGCCTATTACCTTTTTTAGGGGGATTCTCATTTGGACTTTGGTATATATGCTGCATTTAGGCACAGCACAAACATTAATGCACAGGGAAGGATATAACTTCTATTCTGAGGAAAATAAGTGGCAAAATGATACATGAAATGTGTTCTTAATGCATTCAATTAGTGCCCCGCCCCACTAATGTTCTCTCAAGTGGCACATCTAATCACAGTTAATCAGACTTGCAGCATAAGAAGTGCTGACATTTTAGTGTTTGGCTTTCTGATATGGGAAGCCATCAGACAGCACCGACAGTCTCTGGATGACTCACACCTCAGCCCAGACAGACAGGATGTCTTCCAGGACAGAACAAGCAACAAATACAATTACTAAGCAGATTTTGTACTTCTAAAAAAAAGTGTCCTTTTTTTTAGATGCTATTATACTGATGAAAATGTAATAAACATACTGCAACGTGACTCAGACAGCATATGTTCTTATGACTTACTCTTGGTGAATTTCAGATTCTTCTCAGTCTTTTTGTGGCTGTTATCTTGGACAATCTAGAGTTGGATGAAGACTTGAAGAAGCTCAAACAGGTAAGACAAATTAACTTCCTAAATAAAGTCAAGTATTTAAAACCAGAACACATGTTCTGTCAGTGTGCATTTTGTTTCTATGAACCAGTGGTAACCTTGTGAAAGGTTGATGAAGATAGTTTTTCCGTAAGTGCATTTATTTATTTGTTTATTTGATAAGGACAATGCATATTAATTAATGCTCAGTACAGTTAAAAAACATGACTTTGCATAAATAAGCCACATTTAGCTCAGAGCTATTTTCCATCCATAGTCCTCAAACATTTAAAAACAGACTAAAACATACAAACATGATAATACAGTTTATAAAACAGAAATATACAAATGTACATCACACAATACATTATCAATGCAATAAGTACAATGTAAGAATACCGAGAAGAATAACTACTGAGGCGAAAATGAAATACTGATCATCACAGCTGTTCACAGGTTTGATTCAATTTTAACCTTTTTTTTTTTTTTTTTTAGCTATTTTTTAAATGTTGAAAAGGTGGAGATTTCTCGAGTACTTGTTGGGAGACTGTTGCAGCTCTTATTGTCTATAACAGAGATGGTGTTTTGTCCTGTTTTAGTTTGTCTGAACGGCACTTCACAGTCCCCTCTAGTGACAGATTTATACTCAGATTATTGTCCCTTTGGCTAATAAATTCCTAGGTTGGAGGTGCCAAACCATGGAGGGACATATAGACAAGACAGGTGCATGATTAATACATGGATGTAACCAACCAGGAACTGATTTGCACCATCCAACCATCCAAACCAGCTGCTGAAACCTCATATTATAACCTCAACCTTATAGAACTGTTCATTTAGCTGTAGCTAGTAAAAAAGTTTGATATTTCACATGTAAGATCTCATTACCATTAAATTACATCTCCAAATAGAGACATTTCACCTGTTTTCTTGCATCATTGTCTATAGAAATTATGACAAAGAGATGAACATAGGCATTTGCAGCCTGACTAGAGCTGTGTGTATGTAGTCGAGTGTGGGATGTGTTTTCACTGACGCTGATTAAAGGTGGCAATTGTCAACAACTTATATCATAAAATTGAACCTGTTGGGGCCATGTGGCCTAAAATATGCAAACCTTTACTTGTGATATGGTGTTGAGAGGTTAAGCATTTACCGCTGGTGTTTGATAAGAGATTTAACTTTTTTTCTTGATTGTTTCATTGATTGATTTTGTGGTTTTTTTTCTTGTATTATTTAGAGGAAGTGTTGTAATTGCTGTAAATGATGTTTTTCTGCTGTCGTCAAACAGTATCAGCCTCTTTTTATCATGTACCAATACTGTACACATTTAGATTTTTGTCCGATGGGTTGTTGTTATATTTCAAGCCTCACAGTTGAATAGGACTGCACAATACTGAAAAAAAGTGACATTGCGATTTTTTTTATCCCTGCAATATATATTGTGATGTGAAAAAATACTCAGGAGGATATAATAGCTGTATGGTGCCGACATGAATGGCCAAACAAATTAGTTGTGTTCCCTCTCATTGTGGGAACAGGTGCAAGGCACTATAGACACAGAACACGTGTTTCAATTTCATCCTTCTTGTAGCCAAAATAATCACCAATACCTGACATTACTTTTCTTTTTGGCACCAACTCTTTACATTTTCAGGGATTTTTTTTCTTGTTTGTTGGTCATTTTTCAATGTTGTTACCAGCGGCTTACTGCAAACTGGTTAAGAACTATCGTGACTGGTGGATTGCTGTTTGCAGTTTGCAGTGTGTGTCAGATACCCTTAAAATTTGATGAGAACATTTTGAGTTCATTTGCCTCCCAGGATCTGCAATGTGACAATTGTGCACACTTACATTGCGATGATGATGCTCAAACAATATATTGTACAGCTCTATTGCTGAATCTACACAGAGAAATCCTTCTAAAAGCTGACTACTAGAATGTGTCTGTCTGCTGAAACACTGCAACACACTTTTTTTATAATATCTCAATGTTATGTTCCTTCAGTGTTCATATCACAATTTTCAATTTCCCTTGTGCAAACTGTTTTATTATGTAGATGTTTAAATTGTCCTTGAAATTGACTAGTTCCTTCAGATTTGATTAACATAATTATTCTTTATTAATCACAGTAGCACAGCAGAATGTGTCTTAGAAATTAAGCCTGTTGAGGATATTTCAGCATAGAGTATTATGTCATTATTGTGAGTGCCAATATGCACTCAAAATAGTAGCGACAAAAGAGCAAAATGTGAAAGTACGCATATGCCCAGTTTGAACATGGCAGGATCTGAAGTGCTCACTGATGTGTTGTGCTCTGAGACATTTCTGCATATTATTTGGCACTATGTTTTATTTAGAAGCGGCGCTCTTTCTGTTGCTACCATGGGAAGAGTGACAGGGTTGCAATAAATGTCTGCATGTAGGCAGAGCTCTGAGTAATTTTTTTCATTCTCACCTTTTCAGGGCTTTTCTCTAGAGGATTGAGTAAGTGGGCAATTAACTTTTAAAAAAAACAAAACCCTGTTGCGTCTGGTACACACGTACATGTTCATTTCCCTATCCCCGTGAGGACACTCAACATAATGCGTTACCCAGCTCTTACTCTTAAACATCACCACTGAATCCACCCCCTCCCCCCCTTCCCTGAACCGCATTCTTACTTTACTCATAGGTGTGATCTTCCTAGTGTGCCTCAATATGGTTCCTCACGATGATGCCGGATTCCAGTAGCATTCAGGTGCTTGCAGGTCAAGGTTCCCACTAGGATAGAAGAATAAGAAACACACACAAACACATCATCGTCATCATCACCATTATCACTGCCCTAAGGGGTAAACACCTGCCTCTATTTGGCTGGTATCTACCGGCACAGGATAAACATTTCCCCACTTCCCTCTGCCGCTCCCTGGTCCTGTAGACATTGCTCTGTGGGCATGAATGATTTGCTGAATAGAGATGGTCCATCATTCTCCCCTATCACAAAGCCCACCAAGCTGTGACAATGTAAATGAACATACAGCAATAACAATCCAGTAGGACACTCCTGTTTTTTCTTTATATCACGTGCAGCTTTTGACACATTCACGCCACCTTCCTCTGCCTCTAGATGCTATTTTAAAATTTTACATGCATCCCCGTGATCTGCCTCTCATTTATGATCGCTTCAAACTGAGGGGTTTATACAGAAAGTGTTTGCCTCATAACCTGTGTCATAACCTATTTATGTGTCGTGCTCTCAGACTAAATAAATTCCACTTTTAAATGGGCTGCCTAAAGAGGTATTTGCAGTACTTCCCCCACACCACCACCCCCCCCACCTCCACCCCAAGAGGTTTGTACTTCCTCCTTTCACCTCCATTTTCCTCTGCTGTCTACCTTTTCTGTCTCTGGCTTCGTTTCATTAAAAAATTCAAGCAAACCTAATTTCACGCAATAAATGCATTATCCTAATCTACACTGAAGTGTAGCACAGGCTCTGGTGTATGTGTGTGTGTGTGTGTGTGTGTGTGCTTCTTCGATCCTCCTGGCTCATTGACGTGGTGGAATTAACCAGTTGTTCATTAGCTGCAAGCTCTGCTTACCTTCACATCTTGTATTATTAATGATGATGTTCTTGCGCATGGATACGTATCTGTTTTTGAGTTTAAATCTGGTGTTGTGTTCAAAGTGCACACAGTGGATGGATTCTGTGCAGGGGCGAATCTACATGAGGGCAAGGGAGAGTAACCCCCCCCCCCATTGTAGAGCCTTGAC
>JAPTGZ010000015.1:19313077-19338313 GCA_029814645.1 Fowleria isostigma | reverse complement strand
AGCCCGGCTAACATGCTACCGGGCAGACAGAGCACTCCGGGGGACTCTGTGTTTACATCAGAGACGCATGGTGACGTGACGCTGCTGTGGTCTGCACACACTGCTTTACTTTAGTGGAGTTTATGATCATCAGATGCCGGCAAACCCCAAGAGTGTGCTATAATCATTTGTTTCAGATGTACTGTAATTATTTTCTGTATAAAAATTAAATTTGGTGCTCAAAAAGTTTTCTTTCAAACTTGAGTCTTGAAAAAGAGGGGGTCATCTTATATTCAGGGTCGTCTTATATTCGGGCCAATACGGTACCCATCTGCAATATGTGCAGCAAACAAAATGTATATTACTAATGGAAAACACAATGAAAAATGTTAAAACAAACAAAAAAAAGGGTTATTGATTTATACATTATGGAGATTCCATGTACTGCACTGAGGACATTCCCATGCCACCCTGACAGACCTCCTACCACCCCATGTAAAATTTTCTGCCACTGATTCTGTGATTATGTTTTAAGGCTTCTGGACTCTTGTTGGCCCACTGCTTACTACCATATTTAGATGTTTGAGGAAATCACAGTGATCTAAGAGTGATCCGTTTGATCAGTGTAACCACCTACAGGCACCGTGCTCTTTTTCTATGCTTTTACTCTCAGACAAAACACTAAATCAAGACAAATGGTCCGTCAGCGTTGACAGATGCAAGTCATTCCCCTAAAAGGCTGGGCTGCAATCAGCATACAAATGATGACAGATGTTTGGAGCTACATGCCTTATTGATGATGTCATTATCAAATCAGCGCTGTGGATAGACTGAGTTGTGCTGCTGCTTTACGGAGACTGACTAAGCAACAGTCAAAAAAAGATCTAAGGCAGGGGTCTCAAACATGTAGCCCGGGGGCCAAATCCAGCCCACCAAAGGTTCCATTTCAGCCCTTGGAATGAAAGTGCAAAAATGACACTGAAGATATTAACAGTCATGATTGTCAAACTAATTTTAATTCAGGTTCCACTAACATACCAGTGTGATCTACATTAAAATAATAACATAATAACCTATAAATGATCACAACTACACATTTTCTTCTTAAAAACTTGTGTGAAAAACAATAATAGTGCAAAAATTACATTACACTATGAAAATATTTATATTTACCAACTATCCTTTCACAATAAAATGCAAATAAATACATAAATAAAAATAAATTTGAACAACCTGAAATGTGCAATTTTAACAATATTTTGCCTGT
This sequence comes from Fowleria isostigma, assembly GCA_029814645.1. Taxonomy (NCBI): domain Eukaryota; kingdom Metazoa; phylum Chordata; class Actinopteri; order Kurtiformes; family Apogonidae; genus Fowleria; species Fowleria isostigma. The sequence goes on along the minus strand of JAPTGZ010000015.1, from coordinate 19,337,067 downwards.
TACCACATGTTTGTGTAATATTGAGTGTAAATTTACATGTATAAATAATAAGTTGAGGCATAATATTGTCAAAATTGCACTAATTTTTCAAATGAAATGTCATTTTTTTCAGGTTATTCACATCTTTTTTACAAAATGTAAATATTTTCAGAATTTAATGAAGGGTTTTTTGTACTAAAACAAAGAGGAAAACTTGGAGTTGTCATTATTTATAAGTTATCATGTCATTATTTTACTGGTCTGGCCCACTTGATTTCAAGGTGGGCTAAATGTGGCTCCTGAACCAAAATGAGTTTGAGACCCCTGATCTAAGGTGAAAATGATGAAAATCTAAAGGTTTCCCTGGCACCTCAATCTATACTAATCAGATCTCCTACCCACTGGTCGTTGTACATGTAGGAAAACTCTACCAATTTTGTCATAAATTCTGTTGCCAACTTTACTCATTTTAAAGTTCTTCATTATTAATGTACTGTTTGGTGTCAAAGCCTATGTTTACAGTGCAGTATGTCATGTCGACATATTTTAGGGTTTATCACCATTAGTGCTATTTCCAGCTCTGAGTCATTAGATGACTTTGTAAGTACAAGCAGCCAGACAAGGTTTTGCCTCTAGGGTGTGTGGATTTTTTTTGTGTTTTTTTTTTTTTACATCTGTGACTCATAGGTATTTCCTCTTCTATATTTACTGACACTGACGCTGCAGTAATGTACTCAGAGGATGGTTTCATAGAGGATGCTGCTGACCTTTAAGGTTTAAAAGTAAAATAAAATTCTCTAGTACTGGAAAAAAAAAAGAATTAGGTGAGGACTGGGGGGAAAAAAAAGAGGAAATTTTGTATTTGATGTCAGCAACAACTATTCTAAATGTTGGGGGAGATCCATGAGTATCACTGTAGTATCCCCTCTTCCTATAACAACAGTCTGTAAACATCTGGCAACTGAGGAGACCAGCTGCTCAACAGTCTTGGGGCTCCTTTGTCGTATTTTTTTCTAATGAAACACCAAATGTTTTAAGTTGGAGAACGATCTGGACTACAGGCAGACCAGCTCAGTACCTGGACTCTCCTACTACAAAGCCATACTGATGTAATAGGTACAGTGTGGTTAGCATCGTCTTTCTGAAATATGCAAGGCCTTCCCTGAAAGACACTGTTTTGATAGAAGCGTATGTTGTTCTAAAACCTGTATATACCTTAATTAGTGAACCTCTGCCCATCTTCCTTTATGAAAGACTCCCTAAGATACTCTTTAACTGACCTGTTGCCGATTCACCTCATTAGTTCCCTCACAAGGTTTTTTTTTTTTTTTTTTTTACACTTTTCTAGCATTATCTTGCCCTTGTCTCATGTTTTTTGGAGATTTGTTGCCTGTATCAAATTCAAAATTACCTCATTTTTTTTTCTTAAAATTATTCATTTCCTCCATTTTTACATTTGATATTTTTTTGTTTCATTGTGAATATAATATGGGTTTATGAGATTTATAAATCATTACATTATGTTTATATTTGCACTTTAAATAGCTTTTTGTGTAATTGGGGTTGCCCATACACTTTGAATAATTTTTCTCTTACCTCTTCTCATGAAGTGTTTGTGACATTGTGATTTATTCTTGATAGATAAAGCATAACTAGGAACTATACAATTTTGAATTCTAGAAATTGTGAGAGGGCTCGGGGCAGTGGGGTCCGGATCTGGTTCTGGCTGGGTCTAAGTTTGAGTCTGGGTCTGGTTTTGAGTCTCCACCACTTTCCATATTTGGTGCATGGTGAGTTTACACACACCAGTTACCCTGGTAACCATGCTCCCTGCCCTGCGCATGACACACACACAATGAATAAATGACCAGAAAACCAGGTCTGACAAATGTGGTCCGTATAGGGAAACTGTACCTGGTATCTGAAATCTGACCACACTATGAGCGACCTGAAAACCTGGGGAACACTTTGGTGTACATTTGATATCCATCCTGGTAGAAATGAAGTCCTATGGACAGTTTACAAAAATGTTTGATCACTTTGTTGAAAATCTCTTTCTTACAATGGTCACAGATGGATAATTTGTCCGGAAATGGGTCTAAACTCCTCACTGTCATTCAAATTCAGAATGAGCTACATCTTCCAGTCTTTCTCTATCAGAAGCGTAGGAGTTGTGACTACGTCCTGACCAAAGGTCATTCTCCTACGTTATATCGTTTGGCCATGCTCGTGAGTTGATTGGGAAATTTTCATCAAGTTTTGACCAGCTTATAACCAGCCTATCCACTCATAACTGAAATAGAATGTTTCAAATCTCCACTGAGGAACCTCAAATTTGAGAATTCTCCCTCACTCTTAAGGCTTGCCTATCCAAAACCATAAATAACACAGTCATACCAGACACACTCCTGGATAGAAGACAAAAATGCCTCTGTTTTATAGTTAAAATGAAGTCTCTAGGTCAAAGTATGCCAAAATGCCGGTGGTCGGAAAAAAGGTGAAAAAAGGCAGTTTTCTGTGTTTCTCCATTATAAGTCTATGGGGTTTTTTGGGTTTTTTATCGCAATTTTGTGCAAAAACCATATGAGATATCATTCCGATGTTTGGCAAGTGTATTCTTTGTCCCAGGCCAAACATTTTTTGTATTGGGACTATAATTTTAGGATCAACCGTTTGGGACTGGTCTGCATGAGAAATTTTCCCATTCTGTGTGGATGGAGAGATTCGCTGTTTTTTGGGAATTTTACGAAATACTGTACATCGGAATCTTTTAAAAAGTCATAGCACACTATTCCCAATCAATCTGCACATTTTTCCAATTATATGTCCGGGTCAGTGTGCGCTGCCCTATCACTAGTTACGCGACTTCTCGGGTAGCTTACACTGCCCCGAGCCCTAATCAGTAAGTAATCATTGCACCTGATCAAAAGTGATAAATGATTCATACTGATAATAGGAATGAATTGGGGAATGTGTCTGAAAAAAAGTTATTCCAACTTTATGGGCGACAGTGTAGATTTTTAGCTATGACTTATCAATATACTGTATCTGTAACATGATGTGATAAATGGTTCAGTACTATCATGCAAAATTGCACCATGCAGGTGAGCTTTATCACTCAAAGCTTGACTGTACATCTGAATTTTCTTTTCAATGTGACATGAAGGCACACACATAAAGGCAAATTCACACACCTGCGCCACACAAGTCCTGTATGCTTGAAGTCTTTCATCACTGAAAGCAAAATACAATGACATCTAAGGGAGCTGACACGTTTGAATGGCTTTCCAACTGATATTTCTGACATATATGGAGCGGAACAGGAAACTGGCATGTCAGGGCAAGATAAACTGCCACCACCAACTTTCCAAAACATTATTTTGTACACACTACCTTCAAAGCCCAAGTTCAGTCTGGCAGAAAATATATGTGTCAATCACTCACTTAATAATACCACAATAAATGTCAAAACATATGCCACCAATAGTTATATTGTGCTCTTTTTTTCTAATAATTTTCTTTGCCAAAAACAGAATAGGCTACAAGCAAAAGCTTATTTTTATGCCTAACCTGTTCACCTGATCCACTACTTACATTAATTTAAATGTGAACGTCATCTCATTATAACAAAAGAATCAGCAACAGAAAAACAGATCTACCATCTCAACTTAATATTCATGAATGGATTTATACTTTACTCTATAATGCCAAATGTATCATATTTGATACATGAGTTTTGAAGCCCTCTACATGATTGCTGTGATTTTTTTATTTTTTTTCTTGAAAAACCTAATGTATACAATTAGACACATGCAATACATGGATAATACACCGATGAGCAGTAGTTAGTTCACCTTCATGACTTTCATTGGTGGATTTGTCATCACTGCATGATAGTAGCACTAGAAAATGTCCTTATGTATGTTTGGAATTACCAATTTGTTAGATAGGTTTGTGTTGTGTTATGCTTTTGTTTGTTCAAAAAATATATGTATTTGAGCATTGAGACCCAAATTATCAAATATGAAACAAATTAAAAGTCATACTTGAAAATTGATATTTGGAAGAAAAATTATTTTGTTATTCAGAAGGACCAATAAGGGCTCCACTTTCAAAGAATTAGAATTTTCTGTCAATAATTTAATGGTTCAGGCTTTACAGGGTTAAGGCATTTTTTAAACTTTGTCAAAGAGGTGAAAAATTCATCATCAAGTCCATTCCGTAATTTCACACCCACAGCCGAAATGCATCTAAACTTCACATTTGTCCTCACTTTTGTACTTTCAAAAATATGAAGGCCTTTAAAATTATAATTACTCTCTCGTAATTTAAATAAATCTTGAATAGTATTTGGAACAATATTTTTTTTTCACTTTATAAATCATCTCTAATATTTATAACATCCTACAATTTTAAGGTTTTAAGTTGAATGAATAAATTATTAGTTTCTTTAAAATATCCTACTTTATTAATTATTCTAATAGCTCTTTTTTTTGTAATTTTGCCAATGTATCTATAATAATTTTTCTACATTTCTCCATATTTCTGCACAATATGTTAAGTATGACATAATCCAAAAACAATAGATTATATATAGGCTGTCTTTGCTCAGTAAGTCCCTTGTTTTATACAGTATGCCTATAAATTTGGATATCACTTTCCTCAAAAGTACACACGTGCTCCTTATCCAACTTCCAATAATACTAATACAAAATACTATTATTTGCATGGAGGTACTCTTTCAGTAGTTTATTCAGCTTCAATTTGTTGTTCCATTATTTCCAATTAATTTTAACATAGCGACTGTCGGTGTGCTCAGCTGACTGTGAAGAGGAAAGAATTGAAAATGTCCCACGTAAGAGAATACACACATGGTCTTTGTGTGTTGTGTGTCAAACTCCCTCTCTAAATAATGATAAATTTCCAATTTCACATTCATAATACTAAAAGGAATTTAAAAGAATAAATTAAGTAATTGTGTTTTCTGAATATGGTTTGTAAAGAGCAGGCAATGGACACGAGTCACTAATGACGACTGACAAATTAAGCCATTCATCAAACAGATGGCAAAAATGATTCATCACATATACAGCAAATGGTTTCTCATTCCTCACAGCCCACGTGTGTATTTCTTATAGCGAGGCCGTCCGTGTAATTGGGCTATTGCCAAATGTTTGTGGAGGCCTTCTCTTCTGGGAGGGTGATCACCATCTACGTGTGGTCTATTTTTAGTCAGTCGCTGTATTTGTGATTGAAGCACCTGTAAAATAGGCAATTTTACAGTGACTGCACCTAATCACTCAGCTGTGGGTGGGAAATAACCTTTCTAAGCATACTGAGACCTGCCAGCCGCCAAAGAGTGCACATCCGTACACACTGTTTATAAGCATGTGTAAGTGTCTTTGTGAGTCTGTTTATATATGAGCTTAGAGATTTATTATGTCATTTGAACTTACTGTACACACACAGTACTACAAAGACAACCAAATAGAGGGTTTGATTTTAATGGTTTATGTGTCATGTGTAGAGTCTTCTCCAACTGCGTGCCCTTCCTTTGCTTTTAAAGACATAAACTGGTAATCAGAATTCAATAAGTGGTGACAGAGGTCTAGGTAGATGAGTAATGTGAAAAAATATTTGTCAATCTGTTAAAAAGGAGCAGGTAAAATATATGACAGGATGGAAAAAAAGCTAAAAGGAATTATCACACCTTCATCTCCAGTCTGTTTAGTTGAGTTTATTAGTTTATTTCAAGCTTATGCACTCTACGTACAGTGCTAATTACATATACATGTACAATATTCAGTACTGTTCATATGCATCTCATCTATGTGTACACAGTTATAATGGAAAGATTGCAAAAAAAAATTTTTAAATTCCATATGCACAAAATATATAATTTACATGAGCATGTCTGCATTGAGAAGTATACATGGGGAATACCCAGAATTAAACATGGCAAATGTATGCAGAAAATATACATAAAGAATTATACATCAAGAATCTGTATATAGAATTATGCTTGAAGAAGTATACATGGAGAATGTGCACATGGAACTTTACATTTTGAATCCTTTGCACATTGATCTCTAAGAGCTTCCATTGTCTCCTATGACATTTTCTATTTGACCACCAGATTGCAGAAGCACAGAGGAAAAGGTATAGTTGCATAATTAATGCATACTCAATACTTTACTTGTATTCTATAGTGTATTTCATATGCCCATAAAGTTTTTGTTATACTATTTTTCTGATAATAAACTACAAGAGACATCTAGGAAAAAAAATATAATTTGGACAAGGAGGAAAGATGCACCTAACCAACATTTTCTTTTCCATTTAATAATTTCTTGCAGCCTAATTTTAGCCTGTCACAATCACTGCATAATTGTCTTATCAGAATATTTTGAACTTTCCACAATTATTTTTCAGAGTTCTAAAAATCATTTTCATTCACCTGAAAATAGCAAGATGGAACCAACAGAAATGTCCTAATTACTATTTTCACTTCATTTTCCACTGTGGGGTTTGACTGGCCCCGTCTAATGATCCCCCTTTCGTACTGAATTGTGCAACTTCGTCTTGGTACCAGCAACTTATCAGTGCCTTCTTTGTATGAGTCATTAAAAGGCTGCATGTTAGGATTATATTATCCCTAGCTTACATATTAATGTGTGCATCCAGTGTCCATTATTGCCTTGTTTTTTTTATCCTTTGTAGACTCCAAACAGCTAGTCTGGCCAGCCAACCGGGTTTCTCAATGTGTTCACTGCTGAGAAAACAGTCAGGAATTGGGCCAGTCACTGTGACATATGCACGATCTATTCTATACCGAACCAATCACAAGTCTGGAGGGTGGGTGTCTTGCAATGTGTCATACGCACAAACTTCTTTTTAATGTGAGTCAGAGTTCTAAGTACAACTCTTTACAACTTTTGGTTGTTTACTTGATTCTAAAATAAGGACTGAATTACAGATTACACCCTGTATTCTTATGTTTCTCTGACAAAAGTGTCACATCTATTTTAACTGTGATTGGTTTACTCACACCTGTTAGTCCCGCCTTCATATTTGGATTCAAGTCCCCTGATTTTAGACAGATTTCTCACTGAAAAAGACGTATGGCTGGCCAGACTACCGAATAGCTCCCAGGAAGGGTTTTCTTGGTCCAAACTGGTTATTTTTTTATATTCCATAACAACATAGTTTAGTTTAGTTAATATACATCTCATTATGTGTACACAGGTATACATGAAAAAAATTGCTAAAAAAAAAAAAGAAAAACACCATATGCACAAAATATACATAATTTACATGAACAATTCTGCATAGAGAGGTATACACAGGGAATGCATGTATTGAATTAAACATGGTAAATGTACACAGAAAATATACATCAAAAATTATACATGAAGAATCTACATATAGAACTGTGAAGAATTATGCATACAGGTGTGTATACAATTATGAATTATAAATGTAATCATTTGTTCTTTAAATGTTGTTTTAATACCAGTTTGATGGATAATCAATGACTAGTCTCTTAATTCTGTAGTACCATACCACATAAACTTTATGAGGGAGGGTGCCCCACCAGATATGCATATGAATATTTATACTGTGATATATATATATATTGGGATTTCCAAACCGGGTTCAGCAACTATGATGCTGTAAAGTGAAGGCAACCGTCTGACAGGTCTGTCAAAGATGGTGTAGAGGAACATATGGTAGGGGTAGTGGCAGTGACAGTGCACAGTTGTTGCACAGATCTGTTTGTAAGTTGAACACAGTATGATTTGTTATTTAATGTGAGAGATCAAACAGGAATGGATGTGAAAGTAAATGATAAAGATGGAGGCAGAGGTGAAAAAATGGAAGGGGAGATGGGGACGGAGAGCAAAGAGGAGGGATGTTTGCAGTGGCTTTATATGAGGTTTTAGGATGAGTGGTCACTTTCACTGATGTGACAGGAAGCTACAGTCTTCTGCCTGTAGCAACAGTGACAAAATACACATGACATATGCATAGGCTTATGTGTGCTTATATGGTATACACATGTGTGTTTGGTAGTTGCTGCTCTCTGCTCTCTCTTTTGCATTCATTCATTTCATGCGACACTCACCATTAAATATATTTCATTACGGAGAATTTAGTTTGATCAAATACAGTGAGAAGTGATTATATTATGGCCTCCACCAAGGATTTCATTATTTATGAATTAAACTAAAAGCTTGTCCTCCATTTATGTGATTTAATGGACCAAGGACTTATTTAGGGATTTAGTGGAGGAGAAGAAAGGCGGTGAAGACAGGGGGAGAAGAGAAGAAAAGAGCATATCCCTTGGAGATTCCAAATACATTGTGTTCTTATCTTTTGAATGTCACCTTGTCTGTTGGAATTCACTTAAGGGACTGTGCCTGATGTGCTAAAACTGCATACACAACACATACAGAAACTTCAAGTTTTAGATGTACTTAAATGAGAAAATGCATCTTTTTCTTCTGATATTAAAAATATTATAGTGTTTAATTATATTGTAGTGTGGTAGTTTTTCTGTAGAGTGTTATGACTTTTCAATTAATTTAATAATAGTTGGTCAGAACTGACAGGAAACATGAGAAACGATGCATCTAAGGCTAGTCACATGTCATCACACCAGTGCTACAATTACAGTTAATGAATTTAAAAAAATCCAGAAACATAAGGATATGCAGTTGAAGACAATATAGGTTTGGATATTGAGCTAACTTCAAAAGTGGTAACCATCATTGTTTTGCGTGTTGGAGGTAGCTATTAAAGGATTATGGCCTGTGAGGCTTTACAGCAGCTCCGTAGCATTCATGGTTCATTAACTAGCTAATGAGAGGAGAGGGTGACCCTGTAGCTTGCTCTCAGCTCTTCTGTCCCTCAGTATTTGCAACTTGACCAGCCTGAGGCCTACCCAAGCAGCACCATTAGTGTCAGTGTAGAATGCCAGAAGGTTAGCGTGACTGAGAGGGGGCACACTTTTGTGAAGATTTACCAAGGTCTTTATACATTTTGAAATTGCCATAGATTATTACATGATGAAGGAACGTAGTTTAATAAACAAATAGACACACGTACAGAAACCGTTTGTTTAGCTGCTCTGATTTAGTGTCTTCAACAACTATGCTGACTGATGAATCCCACAGAAAGTAGGGCTGTGTAAATACCAAGCTGTGCACTCTACGAATGCACATAAACACATTTTTGTACATCCACAGCTGTTGTCTGGCATTGCTGATGACTGGCAGGCTCTGATGTCTAAATGCTAGAATACAATTGATTGACTGTATGCATCCTCCCACAGGCACTTGCCTAGTGTGTGGGCAGCAGTTTTGGAGGCGGCTGTTCATCACTCCCCCATTGTTCCATTGGCTATTCTCACAGATATTCATACATTAATGTTTGTATGCCTCTGAGGCACTTTCATTAGCCTGATCAAAGAGTTCAAACAATTGCATAGGGAGAAAATGTGCATTAATATGCCAGTCAGTACCTCCAGCTTGTGCATTTTTGAATACTCAGGTGAGGAAAAAAAACTGCAATCACAAATTTTGACATTCAGAATATTTTTCATTGTGCAACATGTATGCAGTGAGTTCCAAATTCTATGGCAGGAGATGCAGTCCTATATAGATTTTGTGTGCTTGTCAAACAGTGTAATATGTTTATATAGAATTGTCCTGGTTCCTCTAAATGAAACCAGCATTGTCTCAGTGTAGCTGCAGGTTATTTTGATGGTAATTTTAAAGTTTTAAATACATCAAAATAAAATTATATAATGTAGATAAGAGCCCAATGTCAAAATGCAGGGTTCCTATGCAAGTATGAAAAGTAAGGAAAAGTGTGAAATTTGATTTTATACATTTCCAGATCTGGAAAAGTATGGAAAATGGAAACAAATGTATGGAAAATATTCATGTTTCCAAACTGTTACCACTGTTCTTTTTTCCTAAAACATAAAATTATAAATATCTAAAAAATAAATGAATCGATATGATTTTTAAGGTGCTTGCAAGTGCAGCTAAAATGTTTGTGTTAGAGCTCATACAGTCAACTACATGTCCCAGAAAATATTTGGGCAGATTGACAAGTTGAGTGCCCCGCACTCTGCTCTTATCTTCCTCCAACCCATTTTAAGCCCCGCCCAGGTGTCATGTTGTTCCACTGCTGCTTTGATGGACAGGTGATGTCCACACACTGTTTGTGAGGGAGCCATTCAACATGGTGATTGTTGGCAGAACTCATAATGGGTGGATGTAAATTCTCTGACGTCTGGCTCATAAATCTCAAATATAAAGACTGGTTGGTTAAAGATCCTGAATGGATAAAGAAAGATAAATGCAGACTTTGTGTGAAATTGCAACTTAAAATAAAAAGCTATGCACTAAAATTGATGACATAATATCATACATATCTAGAATAATGAGAACAAACTGTTAATTCCATAATTCATTTACATGATATACATCTATTAGGTTGGTTGGTAGTTGGTGGAGCGGGTCGTCCAATGATCAAAGGGTTGTCGGATTGAATTCCGCCTCCAATTTTCAACATATGTCGACGTGTCCTTGGGCAAGACACTGAACCCCAAATTGCTCCCAGTGAGGCCTGGTAGTGCCTTGCATGGCAGCAGCCCCCCAGTGGTGTATGAGTGTGTGTGTGGATGGGTGAATGTGAGGCTTGTATTGTGTGGCAAAGACAAAGAGGGCCTGGGCAGGCATCGAACCCCAGACTTCCGGATGAGAGTCACACACGCTAACCAGTCGGCCAAAGGGATATCCCCTTGGCCAAGTAGCCAGAGCGCATGATCAATCGAAGGCATAGCGACAGGACCGTCAATTGTAAAGCACTTTGGGTGCCATTAATGTATGGCACCCAAAGCTATATAAGTATTTACTATTTACAATCTATTTACTCAAACGTAAAGTAATTTGAATTTTTTTACCAAGACATCTGGAATTTAGGGTCTGGAAAAAGTATGAAATTTAAAAATTTAACATGTGTAGGAACCCTGAAGGTAGTTCAGCTGTTAGTCCAGAAATTGTGAGGTAAAGCTGAAATGTCAGTTTGTATGGCCTATATGTAATAATGCATATTTATGGAGGTATCAATATTGTATGAAATGGTATATAGGGTCATCATGCAGGGTTGGTCCCAGTGTGACCCTGCAAAAGAGAAACCCTTTTCCCAGAGTGGGTTTTCACTCTATATTATATCAGACCCTTTCTTTAGCTCTTTAACTGAGGCAAATTCAATCCTTTATCTTCTCCCAGTGCTCCCACTGAACTGTGGGTATGACTGAGTTTAGTCTGATGCTAATGGTCAGCATTAGTTTCCTTCCTCTTGGTCAGGTAAGCTGTGGAAATCCCAGACGCAAAGCTCTCCAGCTCAGCCGAGCCTGAAATTGGCTTGAATGGAGAGGAAAGCAGTGGCGGGTCACCTGAATGGATCTCAAGGCAAAACACATTAGTCTCGCTCCATTGTTACACCACCACACACTAAATCTCATCTGTGCCAAGTGAAGCAGTAGTTTTGATTTATCAACCATTCACTGTGACACAACACAGAGACATTCTCCCACTGCACACTTGTAAACCGACATACAGGCTGAATCTTCATGTCCACAGGTGGTGGAATTGTGGTATTTTTGTTACATTCACACACTTAAACATAAAAAGGGCTTTGTTACCAGTTTTTTCTGAAAGGTAAACTACAGTAGAGTGCACTACATGAACATAATTTTCTACACCACACACTACATGACGTGTCTTTGTGTCACTGTTAGTGTCATGTACTCTAAAACACAAGCAATTCAACTTTCATGAAACAGTAACATGTGAAATAACATCATTGGATGAAAACTGTCTGACGGTAGCTGTTCATTCCACCCTTGCTTATCCTTGTGTGCATTATTGATTCAATGTATTGATTAAACTATGGTTTGCACATGTAATTAATAGTGATCTATGGTGACTTTTTGATATACCAGGTGAGCATCTTGCACATTGTGCTTACAAAGCAAGCATTTCCTCACATAGGCCTCTCTAGCATAAGGCATTAATTGCCATGTGGTGCAATACCAAAAACTTCAATTTATTTGCTTATTTATTTCCACAGTAGGTGGGTCTCTGAATGCAGCAATAAAATAAATTAATGCATAAATTAAAGTGCATGAAAAAATAGATGCATACACCAGTCTATTAAAGAGGACATTTTTTAATGACAGTTTTTTTTGCCTCATCTTTGATAAAAATAGAATGGGAGACTGATAGATTGGTGAGAGGAAGAAACAATGAAGAAAACCTACAAATAAAAATGAGATCCTGAGACTTTAGTGTCTTGGGGAGCTGTGGAATAGATGCTTCCCTTGATAGAAAAGTATTAAGTCTCCTGGAGATGTGGTGGTGAGAGAAGAGCACAGAGAGCAGCAGAGGAGAGTGGATAGCAGAGAAAAATTTGTGTAATAGGAAACTGCTGTAGATACAGTAAGAGTGTTGAGCCTTAGCTAAACTGTACATCTCGCTGAGTTGGCCCAATTGATTAGGACCTTTGGGAACAGTCAGGTCCATATTAATTCTGCACTGTGTGAGGGTGTGTGAGTGTATGTGTGCACGCTTGTTTGCAAATTTCTGTTGTGTCTGTGTGTTTTCTTGCAAGGAATTCAACAACCAAATATGTGGGTACTATTTGAGATGACGGCAGCACTTTCTATAAGTTTGACCCAAAGAGCTGCAGTACTAGAAAAGGTTCACAATTTTGCTTCACATATTTTTTATTTTCTGTTCTATACCACTGCAGAAGAAGTTACGTAAAAACCGTTGTTTCAAGATGTTCTAAGATCCAATCAATGTTCCTCTTGTAATAATCCTTTAACTTATATATCTTACTTATTTCTCCATATATTTTTCAGTATCAGCTGCACTGTTTTGCTTATTTTCGTCTCATAATCTGTCTCCTTCTGTCTTGTTCTACTCTATGTCTATCTTGGGAGTCAGAATATAGACAGAAAGCCTAGGCAAGCAAATGCTGTAGCATAATTCTGTCTTCACAGTATGCCACTCACCACTCACCCACTCAGGGTAAAAAAGAAGTTCACATATTTTAGTCTGTTAGAAAAGAGAATGGATAGACAGAATTCCATTCCTTCTTTTGTCAGGTCTCTCTTTTCCCCTGGCTGTTATCCCTCAGAAACGAGAGGCTGTTCCAGTTATTCTGTCAGACAAGCGCAGATAGAAATACCAATACACATGAACAGTGTGGAGGGACGTTTGCATTTGTAGACAGACAACCTGTGTGACTGACAGAGAAACATTCTTCTAGCCCAGTCAATGTGTTTCACAGCAGCTGCCTGCTCTGAATGATAAGCTGCTATTCGCCATTGCTCCAAATGCAGTTCACTTCCACGCCTAATCTGCAATGCATCAGGGGTTATCTCCAGGCACCCAGACAGAGAATACCTGCAAGGGAATTTCAATCAGCCTCCCCCATATGTAATTAAAGGGAAATAATTGGTTTCATTGTTTTTGTCATCTTTTTATTTTACCGGTCTGTGCCACAGTGCTTAGGCCTGCATACATGCACATTATTCTAACTGCCACTACCTTTTCTTTTCTCCATTAACCACTCCAAAGTAATCTGTCTTTTTTTTTTCTTTTGTTGCCTTCTCCATTCTTTTCCAAAAGTAAGTGGGTTCTCATCCTAAATATGGTTGTCTAAAACTGTGTTGTGTGTGTTGTAGGTAAGTGTGTTGCTGCCATCATCAGGCAGGTACATGAAACTGCACTCTTTAATCCTTACGAACGCATCTCCATTCTCAGTAATCTCCGATAAAAGCTCTTTTTGAACATAATTTTTACCATAATCTGCAGTTCTCAAAAATCCCAATGTTTCAGTGCCCAAGACTCAAGCCCCCCTTCATTTCCCTCTATCTTTTTCAATACCTCTCTCCTTCTTTATCTCCATTTGGTTAGTTGACTTTCCCCTTTCAAAGCAGTTTCACTCACACTCCTGTTGTATTGTTAACGTTCTTCTTCATTTCCTATTCTAGCTCAAGCAAAGTGAAGCCAATGCTGATACCAAAGAAAAGCTCCCCCTCCGACTAAGGATCTTTGAGAAGTTCCCCAACAGGCCTCAGATGGTCAAGATCTCCAAGCTGCCATCCGATTTCACCGTACCCAGAATCAGGTACACAAGTGAGCGTTTACTGTACATTGTGTTATTTTCACTCATATGTTATATAGACATGCATTTCACTCTTATATAAATTGCTCAATTTACAGCTGTGAATTGAAATTTCCAGTCAAAATCACAATGAGTTCATTTGTTTTCTATTATTATTATTTAGTTATAGGACATTGTGTATTTTTAATTAGTTACAAGAAACAAGATGAATACACCGGATTTATCAGGGGAGCTAATTTCCATCTGTTGTCCTGGACAAACAACCAACATAATAAGACATCTCATAGATTGCAGAGTTCTAATACATAAGAAAAAACTATTAAAATGGGTACATAATTATGCTCAGGCTGAATAATTACAGCTAAATTCAAAAAAGGGCTTTACATTCTAAAGTACTAACATTTTCCAAGGACAAGAATAAAATATGAAAAAGAAGATGAGAGAAGAGGTGAGCAAGAGAGAAAAAAGAATAGATAAATAATCATGTTAGAAAATCAGGTATGGAAAAAAGTGTGAGAGTAAGAACTATTGAGCTAATATATCTATAAAATTAACCACACAATATACAATTTATGTGTACAGAGATAAATACATACTTGATTTGTTTTACACTGATCTGGACACTGATCTTTGTCATAACCAATAAAATCCTTTTAGCGTTGGAAGTGCTGGAATCTTAAGAGCCATTTTTTTTGTTGCATTATGAAAACTCTTACTACCAGAGAAGGTTTTCAGGTTGGTGGGAGGAGCCTATTCCACACTCTAACAGCTTTATAAGAGAAGGTAGTCTGTGCAAAAGCAGAACTATGTTTGTCTTTTGTGCTAAGATGATATAAAGAATACTCAGAATGTGCATAAATGAGTTGTAACCAGTAAAATTCTGCGAAAAAAGGCCAACCGTATGTTATGCAGTGTTTGGCAGGAGTGCTAAGTTTGGTTGGAGAGCTGATTTGCGCCCAACACATCAGACCTCATAATCAATTTTATCATTTAGTTACTGATTAGCACGCAGCTGGGTTCTTTGCTTCCCCAGAAATCCCCCTCTGCAGCCCATCTGCTGACGTACTGCATTACCAACACATTCAGCTCTCGTGTTTTGCTGCTGAATATGAGATGGCTGGGCGTTATGATACCATTGTGACTCCTTCTTTTATCTTTAAGCATAGGGATTTCCACAGAAGGACACGATGCATTAAAATTCAACAAATTTGTGTGTGTGCTCTAGGGAGAGTTTTATGAAGCAGTTCATTGATCGGCAGCAGCAGGACACCAGTTGTTTGTTCCGGCGTCTCCCCTCTGCTTCATCCTCCTCCTGTGACCACTCCAAACGTTCAGCCATTGAAGACAACAAGTATATCGACCAAAAGGTTTTTAAGATAGTTTTCTTACACTGCCATGATATGAAGTTGATAACATCATTTGCATGGCTATATATTCAGTAAAATATTTAAAGTATTGTTAAAAAGTTATAGTTTCATTTGTACATTACTGTTCACAAACTCCCTTTTGTGTGTTTCCCAGCTTCGCCGGTCAATATTTAGTATTCGGGCACGAAACCTGCTGGAAAAAGAGACTACTATCAATAAAATCCTACGGTAAGATGCAAGCACAGCTCCTAAGGTGGTTTTTGTCATTAAAGGTGCCCTGCCATATGTATTTCATTACTTCTATGGTAATGTCTGAAGTTCTGCCATGGACTCTGTAACATTTTTAATGGAAATAATGCCTTAGTTATCAAGTTTCAGTCCATTCTACCGTGTTATAGAAATGCTGCTGGAAGACTCAGCTTGATTTGTGCCAGTCCTCATGGATATTCAACATGCTAATGTGCTTGACTGATTGGCTAACAACTGGCCAATGTACAGATCACTTCCTTGAGTTGACAATAGTGTTTTACTTGCGGTCTGAGCACTGGTTGTAGACTGATACTGCTCTAGGCTTCAACAGCAACCTTATTTCGAAGCCTCTGCATTGTTAAAGTTTTGTTCAGTCATAGCACATGAGAACGTTAATATTCAGCCATCCTTGCTGTATACAAAACCTGTCACTGAGCTAGACGAATTCAGTGGGTGTGGTCTCACCTGGGCGTTCTCATGAATAGTAATGAGCTCAGACAGTAACACATCAGACTGACCAGCTTTTCTAACTGACCTGATTTCTCCACTGATTTCTTTTCAGTGTCAATAGCAGACAGAGGAGGCAGAGGTTCATTTTCACATTCACTACATAACACAAAAACCTAACGTATTTCAAAAAATAAAAGTAAAATGATTTTGTGGTAGGGCATCTTTACATTCTTCTTATCAAAATATCTTGTCACTTGAAAAGTCCTGAAAAAACAAAAAGTTTGCATATGTAGGACTGTCAAATAATTTTGCCTTTGGTGAGGAGTCTTGAAAGGTACATTGTGATGTGTGAAGAAATGTTTATCAATTAAGTATTATTTTAAGTTGTGTTAATCTCCTATTTATTTCCAATTTGTGAATGCATCGTAACAATATAATTCAATGTGATTAGCAAATGAGCACACAGAAATAGTGTAACACCAGCTACTGTACATTAGCTGAGTCTGTTAACGTCAACAAAGAAGCTTCCAACATAACCCCGACTCCATCACAAACTCCCCATAAACACTTAAACGTCACATTTTGTACTTTTAAAATTGGCACCGTCTTTCCAGCCAGTGTGTTTTAGTATGCAAGGATGTGGTTTCATCATCCATACCCATGAGAAACACACCCGTCTTTGTATTCAATGTAGCTCTGATGTAACAACACATTGGCTTTAATGCCTGTCTCTTTTTCTCACACACACACACACACAAAGAGACACACATCCCCACTTCAGACTCATTTACTGTCACAATGAAGTAAATGGATAATTTGCTGTTCAGCATGGCAGAGCTGGCTCTTCGTGTAGATTAGCTTGCCGGCACCGTGTCCAATCTGGCTCCCTCTCCCTCTCCCCGCCCTCTGCTAGTCTGTCTGTCAAGATAGGCAGCATATCGGTAGTCATAACACGTTTTGTCTCGCCGGCCATCTTCCACACAAACACAGAATTAGGCTCGCGGTCACAGCGGTGTAGGTAAACATAAACACTGTCCAGGTGCTCATGTGTACTCAGGGTTGGAGATTAGTACGGTGTATTAGTAGTATCTGAAGACACTTGGGCCTTTAGAGTTGTTTACTCTGCTGATGATTCTGCTTTTAGATGCAAGATACAACAAACACATGATACAGATGTGTGAATAATGGACTGAAACTACACTGGTGCTGCATGATTTAATGTCAACATATTGTGGTCAATACTGTGATTTGTGTGTGAAATTTTGATTTATATGTTTCACACATTACCCCTCTTTTCTCTGTTATTGAACCCAAAGTATCACAAAA
The DNA here is from genome assembly GCA_029814645.1 of Fowleria isostigma. Lineage (NCBI taxonomy): Eukaryota > Metazoa > Chordata > Actinopteri > Kurtiformes > Apogonidae > Fowleria > Fowleria isostigma. The sequence continues at coordinate 19,319,485 of JAPTGZ010000015.1, read as the reverse complement.
TCACAGAGGTTGTGTGTTCTTTTTTTTCTCTCATTTTTGCAATTAGTTCACCCTCATTCCTCCTGCACCTTTAAACTGAAGCCTTTTGTGGTCATATTATTGAATGGGCTGATATTTCAATTCCAATCAATTGCTTAGTACTAATTGGAACCTGAGATAATAGACTTGATCACTGCTTTTACTGGTCTTGGCTGTTAGAGAGAGGGATGTGCTACATTGAGTTGATCTCATACACGTACGTTATATTGATTATGACTTGAAAAATGTGTGTTTGTAATTTCCAGGGCTTGTACCAGACAGCGTATGCTAAGTGGATCTTTTGAAGGACAGCCAGCTAAAGAACGTTCCATACTCAGTGTCCAGCATCATATACGGCAAGAGCGAAGGTTAGTGGACATGGATGCACAAAGGAATGACAGGGAATGCAATCATGCTTATGTAGATACCCCCTGTGTGATAACTTTAGACCTTATTCTCATTCTGTTGTCTGTACATGTAGGTCTTTGCGACATGGTTCTACCAGTCAAAGGATCAGCAGAGGGAAATCACTGGAAACACTCACCCAGGATGTGAGCATAAACACAGCTTCAAAATAAGAGGGATTATGTTGGTCTGTTCCTGAAGAGCACTCATGCATCTAACTATTAGCTAAGAAATGTTCAAATATCTTTCCCAGCATTCTAGCACTGTACGCTACCGAAATGCCCAAAGAGAGGACAGCGAGATTAAGATGATTCAAGAGAAGAAGGAACAAGCAGAGATGAAAAGGTATTCCTACACAATCAGTCAGTGGATGGGTCAATATGTAATCGAGGGACTTTTGAAGTCCATGGCATATATCTTTCAAACATCTTTATCAAAAGTAAAAAAACAACATGTGTGTATAAATATATACATATATACACACATATATATGTATATATGTATATATACATATATATGTGTGTGTATATATATATATATGTGTGTGTGTATATATACATATATATATATGTATTATGTTCATTATGATCATGTCTTTAAAAATTACATAATTATTTGATTATGGAAACATTCATTTATTAATAAATTATTAATACATAATGAATAAATTAGTAGATATACTAAAATGTCAACTAAATAACTGTCTAAATTTCATAACAACCACCTTCTAATTAGCTAAACAATAGTAAATCATCTTACTCAAAAACATTTTTGATTTTTTTTTTATCAAGTTGAGATAATTATGAAAGATATTTATTTTTTTGCAATGTATCAAATTTTATATGGAAATAACAAATTGAATGTGTCAAGAAAATCACTTTCAACTAACCTAGCATTATAAAAACACCTCTGAAGGAAGTGTGTTAATTCCAAATCACATGACCTGATGTCATTTGATGTCACTTGATGTTGTTTCCTGGACAGACTTCAACATATGTTCTTTCTTCTCTTTCTGAGTTATTTATTATAAGGTAGTGTGTGAGTCAAGTGTGTCACACTCTTATGTCAACAGTTTTATTACAATATCTTTATAAATAACTTTCAATTTCAGTTTTACTTGGTTTTATACATTATATTTAAAAGAATGTTTCTGTAAAAAAACGTGAGGTTGTGGTTATGTTGATTTTAGGCCTGAAAACAGAAAAAATGTCAGCTATAACTGTTACCCTGTAAAGGGAACTCAAAAAGTCCCTCAATTATATATTGACCCAGATGTACAATAAAAAGACCACAGAAGCAAAATTAAAAAAAAAAAAAAAAGAAACTAAAAAACAACACAAAATTTATGTGTAGAAAATCAGTCATGATTTAATCCAACATAATGAGTATTCTTCTTGGTTTTGTGACTTAACAGAAAAGTCCAGGAGGAGGAGTTGAGGGAAAACCATCCTTATTTTGACAAGCCTCTCTTCATTGTGGGCCGTGAACACCGCTTCAGAAACTTCTGCAGGATGATTGTTCGAGCTCGTTTCAATGCGTAAGATCTGTCTCACAACTCTGCCTTATGTCGTCTGAAGAAGTTCCAAATGCAGCCTCTTGTGGGTCCATATAAACCTGATTTGTTTTTTGTGAATGCTTTATTTTATTTACTTGAATCCTCCTCATAGATCCAAAACTGACCCCATAACTGGAGCAGTGAAGAACACCAAATACCACCAGCTGTAGTAAGTCTGATGAATTATTGATCCTTTTCACTCTATTGATTTGTTTATTCTAGAATTTTGGAGCTTATTACCTGCCTCCCTTCAGCAAAACTGTTGTAATGAACAAAAACTGGAATGAAGAGCTCTGAAATAGATTTCACCCGTTATGCAACCTGACAGTTATTCAGCACAGAGTCAGATTATTAAAGTGACAAGTAGGCTTTTTCTATCAGATGCTCTTGGTTTCAGGGAATTTCGCAGACGTACCGCTGTAGAACAGACTTGGCTACACACATATTTATTAATTCTTCATTCCACCTCCCTAACATCCTCCCTCTCTCCATCTTGAATTACTGTCAGTCTGTATATAAATTAGGGCTGCACGATATTGGAAAAAAACTGAAATTGCAATTTTTTTTTTTTTAACCCTGTGATATATATTGTGATTTTCTTCTTTGTTTTTGGTGAGTTTTTTCTTTGTTTTCAGTCATTTTCTTTGTTTTTGGTGATTTTCTTGTTTATTTTCGGTTGTTTTGTTCTTTTTTTTTCTGTAATTTTCTTTTTCTCAGTCATTTTCTTCTTTGTGTTCGGGGATTTTCTTTGTTTTCAGTCATTTTCTTCTTTGTGTTTATCATTTTCTTCTTTGTTTTTGGTGATTTTCTACTTTTTGGTGATTTTCTTCTTTGTTTTCAGTGGTTTTCTTCTTTATTTTTTTGTGATTTTCTCTTGTTCGTTGCTCATTTTTCAATGTTGTTACCAACGACTCACTCCATGTGCAGCTTCAGCAAACTGAACTGTTGTGATTGGTGGATCGTTGTGTGCAGTGCCTGTCAGATACTTGAAATTTGATGAAAACAAGTTGACTTCATTTACCTCCTACATTGCAGGACCTGCGATGTAACTATTGCTTACACGTACAGTGCGATGTCGATGCTGAAACGATATATTGTGCAGCTCTAATATAAATGACTGTTCTATATCCTGTATGTGTGTTTATATGTGTGTTTGCCTGCAGTGATCTCCTGGGTTTGGTGACCTATCTAGACTGGGTGATGATTGTAGTTACCATCTGCTCCTGTATCTCCATGATGTTTGAATCACCCTTCACCAGGGTCATGCACGTCCCCACGCTGCAGGTATTAAAAACCAGAAGGATTGATGGTTGCACGCTCAAACAAGCATCTCCTTGAACAAACAGATGTTGTTAAACTTGTGCTCTCTCTTTCAGATCGGAGAGTATGTGTTTGTGATCTTCATGAGCATCGAACTGAACCTGAAGATCATGGCAGATGGTCTGTTCTTCACCCCCACAGCTGTCATTAGAGACTTTGGAGGAGTCATGGACATTTTCATTTATCTTGTGAGTAATCTGTGCTTTCTGAAGGCTGTAAGGCTGTCATGTAAACATAGAAACAGAATTAAAGTTATATTGAAAACACCTTCCAGATTAGACCAATCACATTTTCAAAGGGGTTTGTTAGCCCCACAAATGTAATAACTTTCCCACAAATGTAATAACAATCGCCTACCACAAACGTAATACCTCATTTTCCCACAGTGTGCTCCTCCCCTCTCCATTGTTCTCATAATCATAGCCAGGCATATTATTCACATGGTTCAAATATAGGCTTATTTATACTTAATAAGAATAAATTATATCCAGTTCATACTGAAGCTTTTATAATAAAACCATTTACAACATTTTTGCTCATTCTGTTTTGTACTGCCACTTGTATTTGTAATTAAACACCTATTAATCTGGTATTTGTACCTGCAACAATTGATCATTCTAAAAAGGCAAATATCAAAAGGATGAGAATAAATGGGAAGAAAGAGAAAGATGAATGAATATTCATGTATGCATTACTTAAATGTATGTGATGTGCTAATTACATTTGATGGAAGTTATTACAATTTTGGAAACTGAAGATTTTTTTTACCATCCCACAAATGTAATAAATCCCACATAAGTAAAAATTACTACTTTTGTGGGAAATGAGGTATTATGTTTGTTTTAAGCAACTTGTGTTACATTTGTGCTATTATTACATTAAAAGCTGCAAAATTTTTATTATGTTTGCTGTTTCTTACATTTGTGAGGTTAACAGGGTTCTATATAGTACTGATGTTCTAAGCTCTCAACAGCAGAGGGAAGTACTGTACCAGAACATAATTAAGGCTACCCAAACCAACAAGAAATCAGTGCTGTTTATCCACAGACTGTGTCACTTACTGAATAAAGTGTAAAGCTCATTGTTTACACGCATTTGTATTACGGTATCATTAAGTTTCCTTCATCAAACACAAAAATCCCTGCTGATGGCAGTCGGTGAAAATTTCACTCTTATAATCTTCACTTGTTGCCTCAGCTGAGAGTTTACATAATAGCTCTGTTAACTCAGCTTTGTTTTTATTCAGTCAATCCAACTTTATTCATAAAGCACTTTAAAACAACCACAGTGGACCAAAGTGCTGTACAGAAGAAAATAAAAACAAAAATAAAAGAATAAAATACAACAAATTGAGTAAAAGACATTAAACAACTGTACAAAAATCAGTGTCGTACAGACAAATAAATAAAAGAAAAAAAGTTTTTTAAAAGAAAGCAGCCTTATTTAAACCACAAATCACCTCAGTTTTCTGTACAGTTTATGTTAATAGCTGCACTAACGATCTGTTTGGAATCATAAAAAAACAGGTCAGAACTGTCAGTTTAATCTGAACCGTGGGTCAACGAACAGCGAACATAGCATCACTGATACCATCACAAGTCTATACTTTCATAATCATCATCAAAACTTCTTTCTTTTCATTTAGAGCTGTGTCCAGTCCAGCGCTTGTAGCTTTTATCATGGAGTCACTTTATTTTACTTGAAAAGTTGTTCTTTGTGGTTCTCATCCCATCTCATCGCTGTCTCACTACTCCCTCTAGTGGTCACATAAATCTAACAGACTAGTTCTCACCTGAATCAAACCCTGGCCTCCTGTGGCCGGGGTTTGATTCCCAGCTGGACCCAAGCCCAGTTGTCAGGAATGGCAACCTGATGTAAAAACATGTGCCAAATCATCATGCGAATATTCGCTGTGGCGACCCCAAAAGGGAGCAGCTGAAACGGAAAACAGCATCTCTATAATCCAGCACATTGGTACTTTAGCATAACTCTGTAGCTCTGTATTCTCTACATTGATTTTTTTATATTTGAAAGTACAAATACTACATATAGCCCCTTAAAAGAAGTGTTATGTGTTTTTTTATACCTTTTAAATTTTTTTACATACATTTCTATAACAAAGTTTGCTTGCCAGTCAGTTCTGATAACATTTAAAAATGTGATCTTGACATGACGTCTTTAAATTTGGCAAAAATATTAATGTGGATTAAAAAAATGAATAGATTTTTTGCTGTGATTTTTTAAATTTCAGATTATGATGCAAGTATCATAGACATCAGATTTAACATTCAATTATTGTTGCTTTCTTTTAAAATTTATGGCAGTATCTTCACCTCATTGTCTTCATATTCCAAAAAAGTTTTTCAATGTATACCTAATTTGCATATAAATAGTGTTTTTTTTATTGAAAACAGGAGCAGGTAATTCACAGCACAGGATTAAACAATGACATAAACACATTTCCACTGTACAATTTGTAGATAGTGAAGTGTGAAGTATGACTGTGTACTGATAATTTTTGGTTTGGTTATCCTCCTTAAAGTGTCCCCCTCCCCCTGCTGTGCGTCTGCTGTAGGTGAGTCTGATCTTTTTATGCTGGCTGCCTCCTGATGTCCCTCCTGAGTCTGGGGCTCAGCTGTTGATGATGCTGCGCTGCCTGCGTCCGCTCAGGATCTTCAAGCTGGTTCCCCAGATGAGGAAGGTGGTGCGGGAGGTTCTCAAAGGATTCAAGGAGATTTTCCTGGTGAGTGTCATTACTAAATTGACTTGTGCAGATCAACTATTTTCAGACAGTGAGGTAGTCTGAACTATATGTGAACAACATGAATGTGTGATAGGGATATTTTATGTCAGTTTATGAATATATATATAATGATCAAATGGAAAAGACAAATTTGAATCACATACTGAACAAATAAAAGTTGCTTACCCATATTCAGTCATCCTTTTCCTTTTATTTAGCATATTTGTGCCAATTTTCAGTTTGCATAAGAGGTTAGTGTGTTTGACTGTGTTTCAGGGACTGGTCCAGTGTTTTTCAACCTTGGGGTCGGGACCCCATATGGGGTCACCTGGAATTCAAATGGGGTCGCCTGAGTAAGAAAAGTTAG
>JAPTGZ010000015.1:19299389-19310482 GCA_029814645.1 Fowleria isostigma | reverse complement strand
AACATTGAAAAATGAGCAATGAACAAGAGAAAATCACCAAAAATGAAGAAGAAAATCACTGAAGACAAAGAAAATCAGAAAAAATTAGGAAAAAAATCTGAAAAAAAAGGAAAAAATTACTGAAAACAAGAAAGAAAAACATCAAAAATGAAGAAAATTACCCAAAACAAAAAAATCTGAGAAAAACAAGAAAAATCACCAAAAACAAAGAAAGTCATAAAAAATGAATAAGAAAATTGGAAAAAAATGAAGAAAATTGCTTCAAAAGAAGAAATCACTGTTAACAAAGAAAATCTGAGAAACAAAGAAAATCTATGAAAATGAAGAAGAATTGCAATGCTATTTTTTTCCAATATTATGCAGCCCTAGTTTGAACATTAAATATATCGTCGTTGTAGTATATTCAGTTGAATATAGGTTGAAAGGGACTTTTAAATCATTTTTTCATTCTGTTTTTATTTACATTTTACACAACGTCCCAACTTCACTGGAATTGAGGTTGTATAACGCTTATTCTTAGCCTTGTTCAAAATTTATTTTATGCTAAGTAGAAAAACACTTTTCTGTTTTCTTACAGTTGTTACGGTCATGTTTTTCTGTGATTTACTTTTCATCTGTGTGTTTGTTACAGGATGAGTGTCACGGCATATTTCGAATCAATGTCAGTGTTTCTAAAAACCTCAACCTGAAACTGAGAGACGGGGAGAAGAAACCAGGGTTCTGGGTCCCTAGAGTCTGGTAGAGCAGCTGCTTCTTCTCTTACTGCTTTGAAGTTTAACGTTTTTTTTTTCACGCAGCCAGAACCTGATATATTCATTTTGTCTTTCTACAGGGCAAACCCTCGTAATTTTAATTTCGACAATGTTGGAAATGCTATGTTGGCGCTGTTTGAAGTCCTGTCCCTCAAAGGCTGGGTGGAGGTCCGAGATGTCATCATTCATCGCGTTGGGCCGGTACTAAAGCTGATTTTAGCGCTACTTCTTGGTGTTGTTCAATACTAAATTCAGGTCATATTTACTTTCTTACTCTCCCTCCTGTCTGTTTTTGCAGATCCATGGCATTTACATCCATGTCTTTGTGTTTCTGGGATGCATGATTGGACTCACTCTGTTTGTAGGCGTTGTTATTGCAAACTTTAATGAAAATAAGGTAACAGTTTTACACATTTTATCTAAATAGTAATTATAACATGACAAAAACAAAAGTCATAACATTAGAATTTTAAAGTATATACAATTTATCAGGAAACCAGAGCAGCAGAACAGCTTTTCCTCTGTTTATATGTTTGGATTCACCATCACCAGGGCACGGCTTTGTTGACTGTGGACCAGAGAAGATGGGAGGATCTAAAGAGTCGACTGAAAATAGCCCAACCTCTCCACCTACCCCCTCGCCCAGGTACACACAGATACTCAAACAAAAACAGCAAATACTGCAGCAATCATTATTTTTATTTTATTAGAATCAGAATCAGCTTTATTGGACAAGTATGTGAACACACACACACAAGGAATTAGCTTTGGTTTATCTTTGCTCACGATGTACATTTCAACATAGACACAACACACTTAAACATAAACTTGATATAACTAAAACATTTAACTAGAGACAAGAACAACAGTGGGTTGGCCTATTAAATATATTTATGTATATATTATTTACTTATTCTATTTACAGTGAGATTTATATTAACAGTATGTACATAGTGTAAAAATAGTCCCAAGTTATTTAGAGTGCAGGTATAATATTGGGGAGGTAATGACACGGACATTATTATTAGCATTAATTTAACCAGGGAAAAAATGACAGCCTGGCCAGCCATCCTGTTTCCTCTGTGGATTCAATACTGACAAAACAATCTACAGTAGAATCAGGGGGCTTTAATCCTAGTATGAAGGTGGGACTAACAGGCGCCGAGTAAACCAATCACAGATAAGACAGACATGATGCTTTTGTCAGAGAAACTTAAGAATACAGGGCGTAATCTGTACTTCATTCCTTATTTTTGAATCAAACAATTGACGACAGTTGTAAAGAGATTTTCGGACTTGGAACTGACTTTGATTCGAGACAAAAAGAAGTCAGTGTGTATTGCACATTGTGAAACACCCGCCCCCAAAACTTGTGATTGGCTCGGTATGAAATAGACTGGGCATAATCCAAAGTGAATGGATCAGTTCCTGACCATTTCCTTAGTACTGAATAGAGGTGCAGAAAAAAAAGAGATTTTTTTTTTAATGCATTGTGATACAAATATGCCCAATTATGGACTGATGCAGAAATGTCAAGAATCGATGCTTTGAAATTAAATGTTATGTTGACAGTGGAAAGCAGTACTTAATTATGACCACAGTGCTGCCCCAAGCAGTTTGCGGCAACGCATACTCAAAAAGATGGCAGAATAAACAATCCGTGCATCGCCTACAACTCTGTTAAATGCTAGTGTATGGACAGGGGAGCTGGACAAAAGCCTCAGTATTTGCAGGGTGTGTCGAGTGAAGTGTTTTGGGAACATGACAAACATGATTAAGTGTGTTCATCTTCCTGTTGGTTCTTTGTGATCCAATATGTTGTCAGTCAAACATGTCAAACAGAAGCAGAGTGCCATTGGGAGTTCCCAGTGGGCAACTGGGTCAGTGGGCCGGTGGGAGGGAATAAACCCTGGCCAGGGTCTGTGAGTGACATCATCGTGGGGCATTTGGAACAACAAAGCTGTGGGTGCCTAACCCCCCCGCAAATTTTTGTTGTTACAATAAAAGATAATGGAAACAAATTCATCAGCTGATTTTCATTATAGCTCATTTGAAAAGCACTTAGTTTTAAAAATCGCAAATACTTGTGATACAGTGACAAAAATACAAATTATCAGAATCAGTTTTATTGACCAAGTATGTAAACACACACAAAGAATTAGCTTTGTTTTTTCTTTGCTCACAGTTAATTGCGGGGTGCATCCATAATCATTTATAATCACATTGTAATACTCTAGATCGGAATTCAATCAAGTCGTCAGGAGCCTGGTGATGTGCATCCCTAGTACTGAATACACTGAGAAAACAAAATGGCTGATCAGGCTGAAAAAATGACCCTTTGAGTTTAAAAATCTCTTTTGTAAGAATGTCCTGGCCAAGACAGCAGCAGCAGAAATTACGGATAATAGAAATGTCATTACATTCTCACTAAAAATGTACATAAAACACCGAATAAATCACCATACATATAACCCACCACCAATAAAATGATTCTGTGAAACAAAGTGCAACACTGTGAAAGTCACATCCCTGATTAATTGTGTGTCTGTGCATTGTTAAATAGAATCTGAATGATTAAATAGTCCTTGTTTTTGTTGGAGGATTGATGCCTGGAGTGATTCATAATGACAGGCAAATGATGACTAGCAGTGGATATGAAACACTGAATATTAAGACAGATAACTTGACTCGCAGACACTGAATCATGCTTGTCACAGCCTTTTCCAGAAAATGTATTTACACTCTATCAAATTTCAATCTGAGCTCTATTTGCACTAAATGCATGTTTATAGAAAGGCACTGAACTAAAAGGTTTGTACTGCATTTACTGACATTTAACACACCGTTCATTATTACATGCTTATTGATCGCATTTAACCACTGGGATTTTATTTTGAAAGTGTTATTGTTCTCTGACTGGAGTCATGAGAATAGTGCAAATGCCTCTAAGGCAGTGTGGGAAATCGCCTGTTAGTACAGTTCAGGGTGAGAACTAACAGAAAATCAATGGTTTGGGTTATAGTCAGCAGTGGCGCTGACACCAGCAGTATCAACCTGACTTTGATCCACATCCAGAAGCCCTCTGCTCTGGCACCACTCACTCACTACTGGCAGGTCATTACAGAGCACTTAGCCGGCTCTGACGCCTTTTATCCTTCTGTGGGTATTTTCACAAATTGTCTCTGTGGTCAGCAGTCATATGTCGGAATCAGAAACACACAACTTATGCTATTAAATGTGTTACTTTATCATGTGCTTTGGTATATATCAAACCCATTGTTTTGAAGTGAATACAAGGGTGCCATTGGTTTGTCTTCCAAGATGCAATTTTTGTAACATGGATAAATCTTTCATTTGATGTTGGGAGCAAAAATTTAAACTATAGAAACAGTGGTAAAACCTTTTAACTACCCCACCAAGAAAAACCAGATAAAAAAATATTTTTGTTTGCATTTCTTATTCCGTTGGGTGAGTATTTTCTAGATTTTTTTTTTTCTTTACCATACTTACCAATATCAACTTGGAAAGGGTCAACAATTACTTGCTAAATTAATTCTTTCAAAATATTTATGATGTACTACCACTAAATGTTTAATATTTGCAACAATGGATGAACAGAGGTTTTGATTTTATAACAAATACTCCATTATTTTATGTTGGTTTAATTGTTTTACTCCTACCATAAAGCAACAAATCAAGCATTTGGTTGAACACGTTTTTAAAAAATTATTACATATCTAATCAAGTTTTTTTTGTGTTATCAAATAATGTAGTTATGTTCAGGAAGGCTTCTTATATTATGATATGCCCAAAAAGTATTTATATCTGTCATACCAAAAACAGTCCAAATGTAGTGATTTTCATCTTTCTTGGTTCAGTTAGGTTTAGGTAAGTCAGGTACTCCACTTATTGAAATATAGGGACTCAAAATGTGCTAAACCATATGGTTGAGCAAACAGTTAAAGGGTTGTCCAAAAATAATATCACTAGGTAGAATCAACTTATGCCCCATTTTCTTGTTTACCTCTTTTAATACAGAGATTTACACCTTTCTAACTGTAATGTCTGTCTGTGTGATGTTTAGAAATGACACTAAGTAACTTTAAAAATGCACAATGAAACTCATGAATGTTTTACTTTTAATTGATGTACTATATTCCCAAATATAGTGGGAGACATACACACAAGATTTGGAATCAATGAAATGGTTTATTTAATCAGACTGTACTAATTTAATAGTACCATTCATTCTTGTAAGGCTGTACTTGAGCGTGGTATTTTTGCTACAGACATTTTCCCCATTTTTCTTTCAGGGTTTTTATAGAGAGGGTCACATGTCTACAAAACTTACACATTTTTAGTTCACAATTTAGCCTATCCCAGTATTTTACTCCCCTGCCCAATTTGTACACTTGTGAGTACAACTTTCCTAAATTGGACTGTGGTTGAAAAAAAAGCACAATCACTCAGGCAGAACAACTTATTGTGTGGCTGAGGAGCAGTTTGGAGCATCTGAGTACATCTCATGGCAAATTCTAGCACATCTTTAAATGTGAGTTTTTAAAGTTGTTTAGTGTAGTAAGGTTAAAAAATAATAATAATAACCTGTACTATCAAACTGCAAAATTACAGGCAAGTTTACACTCCTGGTTCTCAGTTTGAACACTCTTACCACCGGTTGCTTTTCTCATACCACTGACACCAAGTGATCTGTGACTGCCACCTGCAGGCCAGTAAAAGATACTGCAACACACTCAAGTATCTGATTTGTGAAAACCATGACCTACTATTTAATCTCTGGGTTTATAAGAATCATTTAACCTACTGTGATTCTTTAAATATAGTGATTGATTTGTAAGAAATTAAAAATTATTTATGATTGTACTCATTTTAGTAAATTCTTCTGATTTTTCCCACTGATAGAAAATGGAGGTTTTCGTGCCAAGATGTATGACATTACTCAACATCCCTTCTTCAAAAGAAGCATAGCTGTACTCGTGTTGGCTCAGTCAGTGCTACTCTCAGTCAAGGTAAAGCCTCATATGACTTATTTATACATCATATCAGCTGCTTTGTGCTACTAATCATTTTACTGATTCATTTCTATTCATTCATTTCTATTTATATCGACATTTTATATATTGTCATATAATAAATTGTGCAACTCTGTTTTTTTCTAGTGGGATGTAGACGATGTAGAGGTTACATTTCCCCTTGCCACCATGTCCGTAGTCTTTACGTTAATATTTGTACTAGAGGTAGGTTTGTTGTTCCATTGACAAATCTAATTCATTATTTATTTGGAGTGTTTCTAGTGATTACAGAAGTCTTCTCTCCTGTTCTTGTCCAGGTGACCATGAAGCTGATAGCCATGTCTCCAGCAGGATACTGGCAGAGCCGAAGGAATCGCTATGACCTGCTGGTCACATCACTGGGCGTCATCTGGATAGTCCTACACTTTGCCTTACTGGTCAGAAAAGTTACTTTATAATGAAAGGAAGACTTCAGGGAATATAATGAAGTCAATGGAAGTGTCTTACAGAACTTTCTATTCCACTCTTTCTTCCAGAATTCATATACCTACATGATGGGCACCTGTGTGATCGTGTTTAGATTTTTCACAATATGTGGAAAACATGTGAGTATATTTGTCAAAATATATACAGTTGCAGGAAAAAAAAAAAAAAAAAATTAGACCACCCCATGTTTTCTTCAATTTCTTGTTCATTTTAATGCCTGGTACAACTAAAGGCACATTTGTTTGGACTAATATAATGATAATAACAAAAATAACTCATAAGAGTTTAATTTAAGAGCTGATATCTATCCATTTTCCATGATTTCTTTATAATAACCAAAATCACATTCGTTCGTACATCAATATCTATTACATTGTACTGACAAAAACAGTGCTTTTAGACATTTTATGTTTTCTTTTCTGTATGTTTTAGTCACATGATGCACACAGGAGTTAGTATTTGACTGCATAATCATTGTTTTTGATGATGTTGATGGTCTAATAATTTTTTCCATGACTGTATACATATATATATAATTTTCCATGAAATAATTAAATAATGTAATGATAGAGTGTTACTGTGTCTCTGATGTGTAAAAGGTGACACTGAAGATGCTACTGCTGACTGTGGTCGTCAGTATGTACAAGAGCTTCTTCATCATCGTGGGCATGTTTCTCCTTCTCCTCTGCTATGCATTTGCTGGAGTTGTTCTCTTTGGAACTGTGAAATATGGAGAAAACATCAACCGGTAAGAAAAGAGCCTTCTGTTTATTCACTGGATCCTGGTGGTCTGTGCTGGAGGCTGTGTGCAGGAGATCTAGGAATTCATATTTGTACAAAGTTGTCTCATTTCTCCTGTGTGTTTCCTAATCACAGGCATGCCAACTTCTCCACAGCGGGCAAGGCCATCACTGTTCTCTTCCGTATTGTCACAGGAGAAGATTGGAATAAAATCATGCATGACTGCATGGTAAGATGGGCACATATGGCAACAGAAGACTGCCTCTGCCTAAAATGGGACATACTGTATACTGTTAACATATATTCAGGGTTTGGATGGATGGCTTCATCTCGGTTTCTACTTTTAGCTCAATACAATGGAGCCTTAGTGGAATTTTATGCTCACAGCAAAATCCATATTTACCTTAGTACTCATACTTGTCCCTGTCACAATGGATAACCCTCACTGTCAGCAATTTTCACCTTTCAAATTACTTTTCATCAAAGCAGGTGTCCTAATTAAAACTGTTGCCCTGGCCATCTGCACAACACCAATCGCAAATGGATTTCAATGTTTGAGTTTAATCCTTAATATTACATTTTGCTGTACAATGTAATAAATGTCTACATTTTAGGACAAAAAAAAAAATTTGAACAAAGCCTATTTTTTCCATTTGTGTGTCACTATATAAATGGATCTTGTTATAATTCAGGACCTTTCACATTAATACAGATTTTGGATGTTCCTTTCTCCAGGTGCAGCCCCCATTTTGCACACCAGATAAACACCGTTACTGGGAGACAGACTGTGGAAACTATGCTGGAGCCCTTATCTATTTCTGTTCTTTCTACGTCATTATAGCCTATATCATGCTCAACCTACTTGTAGGTGAGTGTGTGGATATATATTTAAAGTTTTTCTTCTGGGCTAAGTTCTAAATACTAGAGGAGATGGAACAAGGAGAGAAAGGAGGCAAATAATTTGATATAAGATTTGTGAAACTCTAGTTGACCACGTTCTTGTGCATAAAATTTCAATGTGAGAAACTTAAAGAGTGTAGTTTAGTTTATTAGTTTATTTCGAGCTTATGGACTCTGTGTACAGTGCTAATTACATATACATGTACACTATTCACTACTGTTCATATACATCCCATTATGCGTACACAGATATACATGGAAAGATTGCTAAAAAAAACCAAAACACCATATGCACAAAATATACCTGAGTAAGTCTGCATAGCGAAATATACACAGGGTGTATACATATAGAAATAAACATGGCAAGTATACACAGAAAATATAGATTAAAAAAATTAGACATCAACAATTATACATGAAGAATCTGTAAAAAGAATTATCCTTAGAGAAGTATACATGGAAAACGTGCATATGGAAATATACGCGTAAAAATAGAGATGGAGAATATGCATAAAATTATACATAGCAAATTATACAAGGAGAGTATGCATAAATCTGAGCTAAATCCAGTTAAATTGGAGTTGCTTCACAGAAGCCTCTGTAAACCACATTTCAAGACAGGGGTGTATGTAGATAACAACGTACTTTACTGTTTTACATTCCAGTCTTTACTCTGAAGGGCTCAACTCTGGTTTTGCCGGAATTTGTTCTATTAGTTTTGCAATATTTGTTGGAGTTTTTCTTGATTCCTAAATCGTATTTTCAGAAATATATATGCTCTAATTTCCAGAACTCTAAACACAGCTCAACTTACCATCACCTTTGACGATGATGAGTGTCTTATACCAGAACAGTACAAATCTGTTGATATGATTTTATCATTTAGCCTAGAAACAAGATGCAGTATAAAAGTAATTTACTTCTTTAGCTTCAATTTTTTTTTTCTAATTGGAAATTTATATTAAAATAAAACATGGTACAGTACTTTATTCTATTCTTCTTCTGAGCTGCATTTATTGTTCCTCAATTTCAGTTTATTTCAGAAATGACATGAGAGTTTGATGTTTGTGGAGACCAGTGCATAGTTGTGCACACTTATTCACACTTTTAGGAAGTGTAAAATTCATACATTTAAGGAAGTGTGTTTTAGTAAACAAGAAAAACTGTGATTTGATATTTGATTAGGTTGGGGTATACATCTAAGAAATTGAGTTAATTCAGTAATAGCTGATTAAAAGACTGTGTTTCAAGGGGCTGCAATCATGTGAGCTTTCAACAGCAGACACAACACAACAACAGACCTGATGTGACCATGATTTTTATTTTCTACTCTATATTACACAGGACAAACTAATTAATAAGGCTTGCGGTTAGTTTCATCATCACCCAGTGAGTGGTAAAAGCATCTCCTCAGCCTGGTCTAGTCTGTTAATGGCAGTTATTTTCTCTCCTCTCTCTTGACTCTGTATGATGTAGTGAATAATGCTTTTTGTGGTTTTGATAGTTCTGTTGTTCACTTCAAATTTCCATTTTGGATCTTTATGTCTTTTCACTTCTGCAGCCATCATTGTGGAGAACTTTTCTCTGTTCTATTCCACCGAGGAGGACCAACTGCTGAGCTATAATGACCTGAGGCACTTCCAAATCATCTGGAACATGGTGGATGACAAACGAGAGGTGAGAAATTAGCAATGGAAGAGAGAATAAGGGCATAAGAGAGAGGAGATGAGGATCTCATGGCTACGAGCAAAGGATAATATAGAAGAGCAGAACAGAAGATAATGAGAATAGCTGAATGGAATGAGGTATGGCATGGAGCAGTAGGAGGAAAAGTAATTAGAGCAGTGTGCACTGGATTAAAATGTAGACCCCCCTCCTATTTATTAATGATGTCATCTGGATGTAGTCTTTTATTTTCATTTCTTTTAGCAAGCCCACACTTTTGTACCATACAGAGCAATAATAGAATCAGATCTCTCTTATGAGTGCTCCTGCAAATGGCTTTTGTCTTTCATTTCACATCCAACCAAAAGATGAAGCTTCAAAAGGCCTAACAAAGTGTATGCGTTTTTGTCTTTCATTTGTGGTTTATATTGATCAGGGCTCCCATGTGTCCTGGAAAACCTGGAAAATGATTGACCAATTTTCCAGTTATGGAAAACATATGGAAAATGAGAAAGGAGGTCAAATGTCTTGGAAACGGTTAAGTTATCCTGGAAAATTATTTATTCTTTATTGAAAATATATAAATATTTTTATAGGAAGTACAGAACAGAAAGTAAGAAAGAAGAGAAAGTTGAGTTGGGAATTGTTCAGTTGAACATTTTAACTCCAGTTCATCATGTTAATGAAGTGTTCTGTCATCTGTGGGTGTGTTTACGTTAATCTATGATACATTTATTATTATTTTTTATAGATAAATTATAACCACAGACTGTACATCAAATGTCTGTGTAATAAACAATCTATATAAATGCAAGTTACAACTGTAGAAAAGAACACTTCGACAGGATTAGGGAGATAAGGGAATGGGTTAATGTGTGATGTGATAACATGTCTCTGTAGCAGCTGAAAATGTGAAAATGTCCTGGAAAAGAATTTTAGGAAAAGAGTGGGAGCCCTGTTGATTTTTACAGATACAGTGTCAGTACGAGGATCTCTGATTGAAATAAACTTTTTAGACCCATGGTCATTTCTGTGATGCCCTTTTGATTTCTGCGGTGCTTTCCACAGGGTGTGATTCCTACATCCAGGGTGAAGTTTCTGCTGCGTCTTCTCAGAGGCAGGCTGGAGGTGGACCTGGACAAAGACAAGCTGCTGTTTAAACACATGTGTTATGAGATGGAGCGGCTGCACAGTGGAGGAGATGTAACCTTCCATGATGTGCTCAGGTGACCGCGGAGCAACACGGACAGCATATGCAAATACACTGACAATGAATACATTTTAAAGCAGCATGTGGTTTAAAAGTACACTTTAAAACACCAGTAGGACTGACTGCCCCATCCTGTAGTGTAGGTGATAAAAAAAGTTAAGTTATTTTTAGATTTAGATGACACAGAACTTCAGTTTGTGGTCCATCTGTACAACTGGTTTTGGTTTGAGTAGGATAGGATAGGATAGGATAGGATAGGATAGGATAGGATAGGATAGGATAGGATAGGATAGGATAGGATAGGAT
>JAPTGZ010000015.1:19211649-19226144 GCA_029814645.1 Fowleria isostigma | reverse complement strand
GTGTGTGTGTGTGTGTGTGTGTGTGTGTGTGTGTGTGTGTGTGTGTGTGTGTGTGTGTGTGTGTGTGTGTGCAGTACAGCGGAGCAGAGTACATCTGCAGTGGTAAGGAAACAGGCTGTTACCATACAGCTTTGACAACTCCATCAGGCCAGTCTCAAGGTAGCTGTCAATCACAACAAATCATCTTATCCCTCAGCGCTGCGAGGACCTCTCTCCACTACTACACACATGACAGGTCCCTACAGCTCTATTTACCCATGCACACCCTGCCAGTGCCAATTGGTTTGTAATTAGAAAACAGGAAAAAGAGAAAAGAGACGGGGGTAGGTGGTAAAAGTAAGTCAGTAACAAGTTTGGATACAAAAGCAACTGAATGGTGCCTTTACACCAGGGCTGTTGGCATTTCAAGTGTGGGCTGGCACTTTCATGGTGGTATTGCATTGAAAAGCAAAGCATTCTCATTCACTCTCCTATTTAGCAAGTGCTGTGTGTGTCTGGGGGTGGGATGGGGGTATGGGTGTCACACACAGTACTGATTTGCAAGACTAATTTTCAGCTATTTATAATTAGACTAATGTGGTGACGGCGAAATACAAAGCCAGGCCTATTCCACTTCCATCCCAGAGCATATGAACTAGGGACAAAACACTCTCTATTCCAGGCAGACAGAATGGTGGTGTGACTCTTTCGCATATCCTTTATGATGAGGAAAGATGTTAATTGTGTGCCATTACCTCTAAACTGTTTGCTTGTTGTATTAATCACTGTGCTAATTGATGCAGAAATAAAATTATTGCCACAGGCGAGGAAGGGAGTCAAGGATGGAGGATAAAAGATTATCGTAGTGAACATATGGAGATGGTACTGCTTTGAAAGTCTGCTCTATATGCCCACCAGCACCACATGGGATGATGAGTGGAGTGCCAAAAACAGCACCATCTCATATGTAAGGTTTATGCAGAATGAAACAAAGCATGTTAGTAGGTCTGTCTGCATGTTTAGGATAAAGTCGTATGTTTCTATTCTGAAAAGGACATGACTTAAAAAAAAGAATTAAATGACAAGAAACAATAATACTCCCTAATTCCATCCTCCAAGCTGTAGAAATATCCACGTCGTGTAAAATATAGTTACGCTATTACATGCATTTGATCTGATATAGAATGGATTAACATTTGCATAACACAACATTAAATAGACATGGAAAATAGGTGACAATGTAGTGACTCTCAGTTTGATGCTTGGCCTGCAGATTTACTGCTTTGGCTCACTAGCACCACCTTTTTTGAGGGTTAAAAAAGCTCCACCTGCTCAGCACCACATGGCATGCATATAAAATCAGTTATTGCTTTCTGAACATAGTGATGCAAGTTGCAGCTACAAAGCCATTATTGGCTTTAGGTGGACTAAATATAAAATAGTGTCAAAACAGATCAATTATTAGACAGAAAAACCCCTAAAATACCTTTAGATCTGTTACCGCTGGATCTGTAAATAGGCCATTTACAGAAGTTGTTTCATAAAAATGTATCTATCTACAAAAAAACAAAAAAACAAAACAGTAAGTGATGTTCCATATCAAAAATTTCTTTTCCAATACTGAGTAAAATTTAGATTGGTATCAGCGGTACTTTGTACAAATACACTTAGCTAATGTCTGAAAAATGTAAAAAAAAAAAAAATTAAAAAAAATGTGTCAAATCATAATTTCATATAGAATACAAGACATGAGAGTGATTATTGTTTAATTATTAGGAACTATTATAAAAGTTAAAACTCACATAATAATTCACTTTACATGAACATGTTAGCATAAAACATGAAAATACTGAACATGTGACGCTTCAACAAAAGCATCAAACCTCCACACTTTTCCTCATTCACTAGTTTTTGATAAGGAACAACAGTATATTTACTGGATTTTTTTTTTTTTCATAAAAATGTATCTATCTAGAAAAAAATAGGTAATACAGTAGTAATCCACAGTTCAATACCATGGATTTCCTTTCCAGTTCAACACCGAATAAAATTCAGATTGATATTGGTAGTACAATCTGATACTTTGCACAAATACACTTAGGTAATGTCTGGAAAATCTAAAAAAAAAATTAAAAAAATACATAAATAAATGAATAGAAGTGTATTTTAAATCATAACTTCATAAGGGATACAAGACATGAGAGTAATTGTTTAATTTTAAATACCTATTAAAAAATGCAAATTATATTAATTCACTTTACATGAACATGTTAATATAAAACATGTAACACTTCAACAAAAACATTCAACATCCACATTTCCCTCTTTCACTAGTTTTTGATAAGGAACAATAGCATATTTGCTGTTTTTTCCTTTAATCTGCTGTTTTCTGCTCAGTACAGACTGAGTGAGTCAGAGTTGACTGACTGAGAAGCGTGACGCATCACACATCTACCTAGGCAGAAGAAGAAGTAGTTCCACCATTCATGTATCCTTTGGACAAGATCCAGATAGATTAGTTACTTTGCACTGTGCTTCTGATATGCATTACCGCAAATGATCGAGGTATCAAAAGTATTAATATTTTGATTTGTGATTCCATTCTAGAATGTAAAGATCTGGTATTGGAGATATCAATATTTTAGTATCAATTCACATATCACTATAATACCAGTTAAAATACAGTAGTGGAAAAAAAAATATTAGACCACCGTATGTTTTCTTCAATTTCTTGTCCCTTTTTTTATTTAGAACTTTCCAATTTTTTGACAAAACAGAATGAAACAATCTCTGACCCTCCATCAGTTATCTAAATACAAAATAATATAGTTCCATCTTTTTTCCAAACATGTCTGTTCTGAGTTGTAGACTTGCAGTCATTCTTTCTGACATGTATACCCTTTTCAGTCTGTATCAATTTCTTGTTTATTTTAATGCCTGATACAACTAAAGGTACATTTGTTTGGACAAATATAATGATAATAAAAACATTGCATAGTAGTTTAATGTCAGAGCTGATATCTGTCCATTTTCCATGATTTTCTTAATAACCAAAATCACATAATAGAAAAAAATCATATCTATAACATTGTACTGAGAAAAAACAGTGCTTTTATTCATTTCATGTTTTCTTTCCTGTCTGTTTTAGTCACATGATACACACAGCAGTTCGTACTTGATTGCATAATCATTGTTTTTGAAGACTTTTGATACTCTAATAATTTTTTCCGCGACAGCACATTACCTTTTAACAGCAACAGAATGAGAGGAATGCAGCACTCTTTAATAATATGCACAGGGCCTCAGATACTGCTAAAGGGTTGGTCAAATAGATTAAGTGGATTCCTCTTGTTAATACAACTTGGCCCCTTAGGAAAATTATAGGGCTAATTTCATCGCCGCTGCACTTGCTATGCAAAGGTAGGGAGATAAAAATGTGCAGGTGTCAGGCAGAAGCACATAAGACTCAATATGTCAGTGCACCGCCTTGTTAAACTCCAACGTTAGACCTAAGATAAACCAAAGTAGCCATTTAAAGAAGCAGCCCATAAGGAACGAGCAATGAATGAAGAGATTGAGAGAGCGCTTCGGAGGCCCTCACCAGTGGACCAGCCGCTGCCTCTAGACCCGCTGTGTTTTTGTATGCAGATTCCCCTTGTCAGAATTCATTTATTCAAAGGGAGTTATCAGAGAGAGAGAGGGTTTGGAGACAAAAATAGACGCATTCACATTGGTCTTGAGAAACATTTGGAATGCTAATGCCATGAGAACATGCCGTTTATGTGCATGTGTTTGCGTAAGAATCCGATCCAGCATTCCCTTGGCTTGCTGGTCAAGAGGCACAGTTCACACAAACAGGAGAGCACTGATACCGCTTACAGGGTTCAATAGTCTAAATCTGCTCTTAGGGAACACTTTTTATATTGCCAGGAACATTTACCATTGGAGCTCACCGTATGCAGCACTTTGATCGTGTAGCACAAGACTCCAAAAATCTATATTTTTTTTAAAGGGTCATTAGATCATTCTGTTCACAGCCAATGTCCATACAATCACACTTTTGTTTATCAAAATAGATGTCCTCGGTGATGATGACAAAATTGCCTGCCCTAAACCAAGAAACGATAAATCTCCAGCTTTTCTCAATAGCTTGAACCATGGCATTACAATCTTATTCTGTGTCTTTCTGTGTTTTTCTTCCTCTCCCCTGCTTTCTCTGGCTCTGCACAGGTGGTAGAAGCTTCCTGGTAGAGTCTTTCTCATTCCTTTTTGTTCCCCTCCAATTGCCCTGATCGGGAGCTGTTGATGATGATGACAGTGCTGGCTGTCCATTGATTTGCTGTGGCCCCTAGTTGTGAGTTCACAGCAGATGACACTCTTCCTTTGGCTTTAATTAGAGCTGCCCCCATCTTCTCTTCTTTCCCGCCCTGGATGTGGTTCTACATGTGACCACAAAAACCTTCTACACACAAAACTCCCCACTAGGACATAGTCAACGCTCGCCTACTGCAGCTGGTGCTTAGTGTCTGGACTACAAACCTGCATGACAAGAAAGGGATTTTATTGTTTGTACTATAAATAATAAAAAAAAGACCATATTGTACTGTGAATACACACATCTAAGACACAACTGTGTTTGTGCGCACATTGCTTGATTATTATTCTCATCTGCAGGAGTTCGTATCATTAAAAAATGCTATTAAACTGGTGGGATGCCAAGTTTTGTTTTATATCACCCATGATGCATTGTGCTTCCTCCTGCTCTGCCACTCAGCCAGGAGAGATAGGGGCCTCAGAGCACCATCTGTCCCAGGCATGAGCCACTCCAAACCTGGGTGGGAGTGGAGTTGAGAAGAGTATGGACAGAGAAAATCCATGGCCGGGGCTGGGACTATTATCTCAGTGGTCATGGGTCCTTGCACATATTTCATGGTTGCTCCCGGGGTGTCTTCTCTCAGCCATTAGCAGACCGTATCATTTAAAGCAGCTGTGGGTCACTTGTGGACTGCATAGCACCCTTTCACTGTTGCAAAACAAAGAGAAATGAGAAACAAATGAGAGAGATCGGAGGTACCATCGCAATACACAAAACATTCAATTAAATTTGGTACTGCTTTTGCCAGATTTGATTACTTTCATTTTTTTTTCTCGGTGTAGGGCTGTTGGCTGCTTCATAGCCCCTGATGTAGGGCACTTTCAAGCCCATATCAGGTGTTTTCAGGCTGCTGTTTGCAGTGAACAAGTAGAGTTTTTGCTAGTGTTTATAAAGGTTTGCCAAATTAAATTTTTTGTGCCTGGTTTAGGCTGCACAAGCAAACATTCTGCCCAGTTAGTCTTGTCTGTGCTGATTAAGTGGTCGGTAATAGAATCTTTTAACCTTCTTCTTGTGTTATCTTTCTGTTTCCACCTCTTATGTTAATGAGTCAGTTTTGACCCTTGTCTTAAATCTGCTGTAAAATACACTAAAAACAATTATCTATCATCCAGTTTGTATCTCATTTCTTGGTTACCTTGGTATTCTTCCTTATCCATGAAAATATTGTTTTTAATATTTTTGATGTGGGCCTCTGGGCCTTTTTTTGTCAGTATACCCCTGGATGTGAGCTCTGACAGTCACCAACTCTACACTGAACTGACCTCAAAGGTGTGGACATGCATGTCTTTACTTGTTATCCAGTATACCTACACAAAAACAAAACAAGGATAAATGAGATTCTCCTAAAGTTCACATGATTGTTAGAGCTGGTGTCAGTGCATTGGCTGACAGTGACCTTATAATTTCAGTTTGTGCTCTAATTATTTCTTTATTATCTTATTTTTAAAACTGGGTCAAAACTGACCCTAATAACATAAAGGTCATGATTTTAAACAGAGCATTTTATAATTCAGTGATTTAAAAATAATAATAATAATGATAATTTTTGAAATAGAGGTTCCTGACAAAGTCAAAAATCCTAGATGCAATTAACAAATTTTATGTGGTTCTTTTATGCATTAAAAACCTAAAATGGGTCAGTGCTGACCCTAACATAAAACAAAAGTCAGTTTTCTAAGCATGGTGAAAGATCTGATTCACAGAAAAAACTGCTGCAGATGATGCTGACAGGATGTAAAGTCTCTTAAAACACAGAAAACATAGAAAACAGAAAGACTCACACAGATATCAAACCACACAGCCATATAGGAAATGTTCAGATGCTAAAATGCACATGCTTCAGTGCATGCTCGCAGACGAGCACATAATCAATGCAGTCTTACAGCAGGGCTGACCAGTAGGGGGGCATGACCTGCCAGGTGACCCATGTATGACTCCACTTGTGCCAGTGCATGCCTCAGAGTGTGTGTGTGTATGTGTCTATCAGACTGAGAGTCAGCTGTTCATCCATGCGAGCATGGTATATTTAAGTTTACAAGTTTAGAGCCTTAGTGGGTACCAGTACATGACGGAGCAACAACATGTGCACCTGCAGACGAAGCAGACTACATATTTAACTGACAAATTAAACATGACAAGTATGTTCATGATGCTAAACAAACACACATAAATTGCAGCAGTGCCCATTTTGTTGTATCAAACCATTTTTGGAGGATTACATCTTCCAGAGCAGCCTAAGTTTAGCATTATGGACCCCCTCATGACAGTAGCAGAGAACAGGGTGGAAGTCCTGTCATAAAGCCAATCAGGCCAGTCTGCATTGGGCCTCGTAAATCTCCTGCTTTGTAGGGTTACTGGGAGGTCTGGGAAGTGAAGATTTCCCACTTATTATTCGCAGGAAACCCCTGACAACCTTCCCCTGAACTCAGGTCACACAAGGTTATGACCTTGGAATGATCATCATTGTTATTTCAGTAACTATGGTAATCAAGTGTCCCTGCGAAGATTCACAACCTCTAACATAGAGAGAGGGTGAATACATAAAGACTTCCAGGCGTATTGGAACTAGTATTATGTAGTACATCATTTATCTTTTTACTATCCTTTACACTTGAAGAGATACATAATATTTGGGTTTTAGACCTCTGCATGTTTGTGTATGTGGGTGTCTGTGTGTGAAAAAGTGTTATGTTCCTTGGTGATTTCATAGCAAAGCTTCAAAATGCTTTGTGCCAGTGTTCCTGCAGACACCTTAACAGGCATGAGACACATTTCCAGTGGGACACCAACCATCGCTTTCTGTCTCAGCAGAGAGCAGTGCTCCTGTGCCAGCCTGGTGCCATCAGCACATGGATAAGCTTTCTCACAGAACATTGACAGGCTTTCATCGTCTCCTGCAGCCATTCCAGGCCCTCAGAGGTTCAGCAGGTCTCACATGTGTTCTTCAGCCCAGCGCCACATTTCATATTGAACAAGAAATATTGTGACAGGATATGATTATAATTATTCTAACTTAACAAAAACTTGACACAGTGGCTTTCACTAATGAATGTATGCACTTATTAAAATAAAAGATTACACCAAATATTGCACGGTGCTACAGTTTTTAAAATTACCTGATAAAGAAATACTACAAAAAAAAAGAAAAAAGAAAAAGAAACCCTCTAAATTCACATATTATTCAGATGATGACATGTTTTAGCAAAAAGCGCTGCAATAACCACTCTGACTTATTACCATGTTAAAAAGCCTGTGCTGTTTTAAATTTACTGCATTCTTTGAAAAATAAATCAGGCACACCTTTCACCTCTAGCAGTTAAAAAGTTTCCCCTAAAATATCAAAACGTCTTTTTATGACTTCTGTTCCACTTCTAGTTCTTGTAACAGCCATATAGGCCATGCCAAATGTGCCCAGAAATAAGCTGGGCCTCCCCACTGTCTCTGAGATTGCCCACCCAGGAGTCTGGCACACGCCACAGCGAGCAGGAGGCCCTCTGGATTACAGTAATACACACTATCTCATAATGGAAAGCTGCCGTGCACATTTCCCTCTCTCCGCCCTCATTGTCCACACTACCAACTGCACAATCAGGATATGAGTCTGTGATTGCACCCGTTAGCATGTGCAAGTTTGCCGGTGTGCTGACACCCACCCAGAAATTTTGGGGGCTGGGAACAGCTTTGCAAAAAAAAAAAAAAAGAGAGGAAAACAGCCAATTTATACTGTGAATTGATTTAATTAATTTTGAAATTAAAATAAATTGTATTAGACCATTAACTCAATAAAATGCAACATTTTATGGAGCTTAATGCACTTTATATGCAAACTGGAAACAACACTCAAATAGCCAGTAGCTTCCTCCTCTTTCCAATACACAATATTTATAAATTCACAAACAAATCATATATTGTGTCCTATGTTTTCCTGTTTTATGACACTTACTGCTATTGGTCAGTTTGTTGACTGTGATAATGATAATGTTGTCTTTTTTTTTTTGCAAGGCTGACGTGTTTTTGCTTTGCTCTGCTACTTGACCTTCCCCGTATCTCTCCCTGCTTGCAGCTGTGTTGTCTCATCTCTTACCCGGCTTCAGCTTCTTCTATACACTGCACTGAAGTAACAATGAATCTTAATGCATTTTTGACAAAAAAGCAGGTTATCGGAGAGCCTGGCTATCTGCAAGGAACTTGCGCAGTGAGTCATATTGTGTTTGTCCATGCTGACAATTGAGGATGTTAATATTTTTGGCTTCATGATCATTAGATTCCTGCTGATTGGCGGTGGTAGTTTTTCTGATTTATCGTACAATCTGGAAGGTGTTGGCGGCTCTTTTGGGGTTCGAGAAGATGTCAGCGACCAAAATGAATGGTCTGGTGAGGGTTGTCCGTACTGGGACTATGAACTATGGACTATGAACACAGTTGAACTGGACCGTATACTTGTTACGGTCTTTGAACTCTTTTGGAAGGTGGACTCAATCTGGACAAAGTTGGAGCCCTCCTGGAAAAGGAATGAGTAAATCATCAAATTATCTTTAAATTTTAAGTTCCTTCAATTAGGCTGAAGATTGTTCTTGAAATCTGTTTAAATTTTCTTCTGGCACCCTGTACTTGGCTCAAGGCTAAGTTCCCAAAACATCTCTGGATGATGTGTAAACAAGAAACTGGAATTTGCTTCTTATCCTGAACTGATAACTCACCGTGCCTTCTTTTGGCTTCGTCCTGGGACAGGCTGTCGGCTTATGAACACACATGCATCTACATGGACAAATGGACATAACACACAATTGCAAACAGACTTTTTTTCTTTCTTCGCCCTCAACATCCTCATGTGCATCCCCACGTGGACAATCCTGGGAGCTGCATTGCTGGCGCCTTTAAAAGTTGCAAAGCGACCTTGCTTCGATTACTGACTTGGGACTATGTCTCCCCCTAATGGCCCTCCCCAATCCAAACTGTCACATGTCTTGTCATGCTTTTATTGTGCTTTTGCTAAATGAGTATTTTATATTTATATTTATTTCCATCTTAATGACCGTCGTGTTTACTTTTTCCTCTACTTTTCTGGCTCGGTACACATCCTCTATGCCCCTGTGATTGTTATATTCTATGTGTTCTTGGAGTAAGAGTGAGAGTGCTTGTGTAACATGTGCAATGACAATAAAGCCTTATTCTATTGATAATAAAGTTTGATTGTAATTAATCTGATAGTGCAAGTCCCTTATATTTATTTATTTACTTCCATGCCTTTTAAATTCTAAGTTACGATTCCAACCTCAAATCCTTTTTGTGGGTCTGCTTTAATATTTACTTGGTTCGTTCCTGGCCATAATCTGTGCTATGGTTTTTTGTGTAATCCTACAAACAAAGACAGGACAGAGAGACAAAGACTAGAGATCATATAACCTCCTTGGCAGGGGTAAATTTGTTGAACCCTTAGACCTGAATGGCTTGATTAATTTCAGGCAGCAGAGGTTATGGGTCACAAGGAAACAATGGTATCAACATACTTAACCTGGACGACTACCATGGTTAAATAAACAGTTGAGACAGCCCAGTTTGGAACCGCCACACACTAAGCAAACTCCGCCACTTTCCCTCTCACCCTGTAATCACCAGAAGCTGTAATTAATGGGGAGGTTGACCTATAGTTCAGGGCAGTGGAGAGGAAAGCCAGACAAAGTTGAAAACCATTAAGAGGAAAGGCAGGTTTGGAGGAAGAGAGGTGCATGCAGGACTATGGACTTTATTAGTCGCCCAAGCGTCCCTGGTGCAGGTGGCCAGGGGGAGCAGAGGTGCACTTTGACCAGACCACTTAGACCACCAAGTTACCACAGACTGCATGTAATTACACCACAGAGGTCATTTCCCTCACTAGGTGGCTTGCCTACAACCTCTATTGATGAGCCCATGCTAATCAAGTTTGGTTCTCTAAACAATAGACCATGTGGGCCTTTGAGAGATGTGGGAGGAGCCAAGGTAACCAGTAGACCACCACACATCAACATGTACAAGATGTTTCCAAAGGACTCAAAAGCTCTGAAAGGAGGCAAACATGAGGTGAGACCAGAGGCAGACAGAAGGCTGGGGAAGGGTCCGCTAACGTTGTAGACTGGCATGTCTTCGAACATATATTTATCCAGGAGGTTCCAGAGGATACAGTGACACTTAGGACAAGCCTACAACATATGCCTTCTCACCCAAGGACAAAGAGGATTTGAGGACATTACCCAAACCACAAGTCCCATTAAAATATTATAGTTACTTCACTGCCATGCACTGTAATTATTTTTTACTACAATGGTTTAATCTTATCTTCTTTACATGCGTGTAGAAGTACCTAAACTACAAATGAAACTTGTCACAAGCCTACTGGGTGAATAAAACCAAAACAAACAAAATAAATAAAGATTACACAGACGTTAACAGCACAGATTGTCAGTGAGCCATACAATGTCACTGTGGTTTGTTTTTTTTTGTTTGTGTGAAGTGGTGCAAATTCTGGAAATGTTGTGCCATAGACTGAACATAAAAGTTGACAAAACGCTCATGACATCACCTATTGGGATGTGGACTGCCATTTTTATGGTCAGTGATATCTTTAGGGCGGAGGTGGGTAGAAGCAATGGGTGAAACTTAGTGAAAAGACATAGTTAATGCTAAAAATGAGCTACTATGCAAATTGAACATACATACTAAGTAGTTGGATATTGGTTGGAGTTACATACAGTTCATGACAGAATCTCATTTTGTCAGAGTAACTTATTAAATGTAGCTGTGACAAAGCTTCTTGACAAGGAAAAAAGTGTTATTGAATAAAGTGCTGAAAATCTTGACATAGCAGTAAAGTTAGCTGTCAATGTCCATACAACAAACAAGGACAGCACTACACTGTCACTAATGGCCATGACTTTAATAGAATTAGTAATAAAAACGGTTGTTGCAAAGTGCTAAATTGGCTACTCTATTTTTTTTTTCTGTACCAGGCTTTAAACAGGTTTATGTCTGCTAAATGTTGAGCACTGAACATAGAGCCTCAAGTGGTCATCTGAGTACTTACATACAGTATTTTGTTACTTTGGCATTGGCTCTATCTTCCAGGCCTAGAAGCTGCTGTTTGACAAATATCAGCAATGACCTGCCAGACCCAGCTGATATAGGCTGAAGGTGGTATAAACCTTGGACAAGTTACCAAGGTGACACACACTCGAGGTAAACGGCAACCATACAAACATGCCCAGAAGACAGCATGGGCCAAATCATGTGCAACATATAACAATAGTATTGTACTGTATGTGGTGGCCATGCTTCTATGCAATCAACATTCATTTAATGGGTAAAAAACTCAAAATTTGTATTCAATGTATGAACCATCCACACTGAGACCCTTACTCTCTGTGTAGTTTACACCTCTTATTTACAGAGAGGCTGTTCCATGCTGACTCACCTAGAATCCATGCCAGAACCCAGAAAAATGAACCTTTCCCAATCACTGCTTGAATCAGTTTTATAAGGACATTATTTGTAGAAATGTACATTGTTGATCTGTCTTATTAACCACTGTGCCACCCCCCCCACACACACCTCATTGTGCTACACACAAGCTTGGCTGCTCTCTAGTATGATATATGTATACATTGCTAACAAGCCAATCAACCCTGCCAACAGAAGCAGTGGAAGCACTGAGAGCCATTAAAACCCTGGCCCCAGCTACAAAAACAAAACCTATCCACCTGAGACCACAGAGGGACAGGATGCAGGCTACTTATAGCAACCCAAAACCAACCCACAAGAATAGCAGGAAAAACGACTCTGTACAGGAGCTGCACCAAGCCTTTTGAAGTGCGCCACCTCTTAACTATTCTGAAACACCACCCCGGCATCTTTGAAGGCAGGTTATCCTCCATGGCCGTATGTCCTGTTGTGAACGAATTGTTTCCTCTTTCACTTTGTCTCTATTTTCCTGTAGAAACTGACACTGTTTTATTGTTCTCAAGGGCCAAACTGTTGTCTAGTCAAGCACAAGGGACCGGACCTCTTGCTGTTCTCCTGTGGGTAAAGGATAACCAGGCGGGCACTTGCCTGTTAGATGGACAGTATGTGGGTACATGTGACGCAGGAGACATTATTCTACAAAATCTGCACAAGGATGACCCCCTGCTTATTGCAACCATTTCCTCTATCCTCAAGGTCGTGACCTGACAATGCCTTCTTGCCTAAGAATGGACCATTAGAGTGATTAATCAGTCAGTGGTCAGTGATGTCATTGTGCAAACATGGCACTAGAATAGGGGGGACGGTGACATATTTTGTTGGTTTTGGAGTCGTGCTAATAGTTCCTCAAGTAAATACAACAGATTTATGAGGTGGTCAGGGTGAGAGAGTGTGTATCTTTATGCATCACAATAAAAAAGAATTTTTCATGTAAATAGAAACAGAAACATTTGCAGGTATAGAAAATGAACTACCTGATGGCTAAATGTTTACCAACCTTTTTGACTTTTCCATTAAAGTTTGAATTCTTATAATCTAGAAGTATAGTTAAAATATGTCAAGTGAAGCACATTTTGTCATCTGTTAAAG
This sequence comes from Fowleria isostigma, assembly GCA_029814645.1. Classification (NCBI taxonomy): domain Eukaryota; kingdom Metazoa; phylum Chordata; class Actinopteri; order Kurtiformes; family Apogonidae; genus Fowleria; species Fowleria isostigma. Next base: position 19,213,207 of record JAPTGZ010000015.1, on the reverse strand, counting down.
TTCAACACGTCATGTCAAAGATGGGGTTGCTTAGGGTGGGACTGAATTGTCTAAATAAACTTTTGAGGAACTTGTTCATCATATGTTTCTTTTGTCGATGTCCATTAGAGGCTGCACAAGTACTGATGCAACTGGAGATACAATGGCTGTTCTTTTCCTCTGTGTGTGCAGCAAAATGATTGGAATAAACCTGTTCTTTGGTCATGGCATCTTCAAAGATAAAAATAGCTTTTTCACTTCTCACAGTATGATTAAAAGGTAAAAATAAATAAATAAATAAAATCAATAGAAATAGTTCACATTTAACCAGCTAGCTAAGACCACCACCCTTTCACTGTGCAAAATAATGCATACTGATATTATTTTATCAATCAATTTAACCTATGTATTAAAATTGTTCACAAGCATAAACAAAAACAGACAATCCTGATTTCTCTTACTAATCAGCAGAAGTAAATAATACAATAGGTGAATATTTCAGATAATATGATGGACTTAACTCAATAATTAAAATTGTCCAAAAAAGGTGTGTCGATATTAATTAATTGTTTATACATAAAGTGGTATGAAAAAGTTTGGGCACCCCTGACAATTTCTATAATTTCTATTTATAAATCATTTGGTGTTTGGATGAGCAAATTCATTTTAATCTATCAAATACCTGATAGGAATATTTCAGCAGTGAAATGAGGTTTATAGGATGAACAGAAAATCTGCAATATGCATCAAAACAAAATTAGACAGGTGCATAAATTTGGGCACCCCAATAGAAAAATCACATCAATATTTTTTAGAGCCACCTTTCACAAAAATAACAGCCTCTAAGTGCTTTCTTTAGCCTCTAAGGAGTGTCTGGATTCTGAATGAAGGTATTTTGTACCATTCCTCCTTACACAATATCTTCGGTTCAGTTTGGTTTGATGGTTGCCAAGCGTGGACAGCCCGCTTCAAATCATCCCAAAACTTTTCAATGACATTCAGGTCTGGGGACTGGGATGACCATTCCAGAAAATCGTACTTGTTCCTTTGCATGATTGCCTGAGTAGATTATGAGCAGTGTTTTGGGTTCTTGGCTTCTTGAAATATCCAGCCCCAGTGTAACTTTAACTATGTGACTAATTCTTGAATATTATTCCCGGCAATCTGCTGATACTGGGTGGAATCCATGTGACCCTCAACTTTAACAAGATTCCCAGTACTGGTATTAGCCACACAGCCCCACAAAATGATGGAACCTCCACCAAATTTTACTGTGGGTAGCAAGTGTTTTTCTAGAGATGCTGTGTTCTTTTGCTTCCATGCATATCGCCCCTTATTATGACAACATTTTTGTTTCATCAGTTTCCAACACCTTATTACAAAAGGAAGCTGGCTTGTCCAAATGTGCTTTTGCACACCTCAAGTGACTCTGTTTGAGGCGTATGTGCAGAAAAGGCTTCTTCTGCATTACCCTCCCCAGAGCTGTTTCTTGCAATAGGTGAACTTCTATCTATCTATCTATCTATCTATCTATCTATCTATCTATCTATCTATCTATCTATCTATCTATCTATCTATC
>JAPTGZ010000015.1:19172781-19186719 GCA_029814645.1 Fowleria isostigma | reverse complement strand
GTTCTTTCCAACGTTCCAAAGTACCCTCCACCCACCTACCTGCTCCCACCCCCCACACCAGTGTGCTGCGACCTTCAGAGGGGTGTCATTACTCCCTGACCCATTTGACGATCCCCTCATGTGGAATGTGCATATGCCGAATCGCTGCAGATCTGCACAGTATGGGGTGAGGTGAAGTACTTACAGAAATATGACTTGACACGCTTTATCAAATGGGGAAAGATGAAGACGAAACAGCTGCTGGTGCTGTCGTAAGCAATCTGGCCGTGATTGAATAAAAGTGTCAGGAAAAGGGCCGCTTGATGGTCTTTTGTTCTCCCCCATCCAGCTTGATGTTAGTTTGAGCTGTCAGGAGGGAATCACAGCTGGGTGATTTATCAATACTTGGAGTGACCTTGCAGCCACACTGCCTTGTGTATGTGTCGGTGTGTGCGGACGTATGCATGTGTGTAAGTGTGTTTGTTCACAAGCTTGTATCTGTGTGTGGCTCTCATGGATTAAAAAGACACAAAGTGGAATATTTTCAAAATAGTTGGCACACGTAGACAAAGACTTGGCTTGACTTGGAACAGAATTCTCTCTTCTCTTAGACACAGTAAGTGGATTGTTCTGCCAGCACGATAAGGGTATTTTTCTCAACATCAGAGCATTCAAAGTAAGACCAGCAAATGTTTGGGAAAAGTGTGTCTCTTTTAACTAATGCTGCTTTGAACACGTCCCCCACTCACCCACCCACCCAAATCTCTTTACTATTTTTTCCTAACCTGTCCACATTGGCTTTTCACCTCCGTACTTTCTTTGAGATGTACTTGGACAGCCTGTTTTCACAGCAGCCATTGACTGTCTCTGTTGTGATTAAGCAGATGTTTTATTGCAGACTGGAACAGTCATTACTGCCATAAACCCATCTGTGGAATTGCTTTTTATGCAAATTAACAAAGCATCTGCATAAATAAAGTTCTAATTCATACCTTTCTGCAAACCTCTGCGCTCTTTGATTCCTAAGTGTTCTTAATTGTATACAAGCAGGTGAAAAGTACAAATCAATGCCCACAACATGAGAGGGTTTTGTTTTTCATGTGATCCATTTGAGCACTTCTGTTACTTTGAACTGTGAATAAATAACAAATAAATGTTGTCTGGCAATATTTTTTTCATGTTTATAGATTTTTGAATGCGCATTGCACAGCTGTTTAATGATATACAGTACATTTATTATTAATTAGATTTGTACAAGTCAACATGGTTAATTATTGACAGATCTTTCATTAAGCATAAGCTAAAAACAATTTCACTCAAGGATAACATTTATGTAAAGTTGCAGCGAGTAGCAATTTTAGCTCCGGTTGTAGGTTACAAGGGAAATAAAACAAAATCTGCTGCTACCGGTTGATTGGGAACTACTGAAGAGTAAAGTTTCCCTGAGAACATTAAGGCTGCTTTATAGATCCCTTTGTTGTGAGGGTGCCAATGGAAGCTCATTAATTTCCCCAGGTTTTAATGGGTAGTGTTGAACATGTGGCAAGAGTCGTCTTGGTGGGACCCTTATGAGTTGCACCTCTGTTGTGGAAAGGATGCCATGTTTTTTAATTGCAAAGGTGTCCCTTTGCTTTGCTATGGAATGAAGTAAATTTGACTATTTGCTAAATTTCACATATTTAATGTATATATTTCTGTATTAATTTATTTTAGCAATATGATTTATTGCATACATTGTTACAATTTCAGGTACATAGCTTTTATATTGTGTCGGTAAATTAATTTCGCTGTTTCATTTTCTAGTTCTGTGACTTTAATTACCAGCATAAATATTTTTTTATGCTCACATTTTCCTTGCACATATAATTACATATCATATATATTTCCCAGTGTATTTTTGAAAATTACTATAGACACTGCAACCCATTAAATTGAAATAACATATTTTTACCTCTTCTCATGAAATAATTGTGACAATGTGATTTATTCTTGATAGATAAAGTGCAACTGGGACTTTACGCTTTATCATCGGTGATTACTGATGCATATAAATAGGAATAAAAAAACAGGAATGTGTCTAAAAAAAAATCAAAATCTCTGGGTGTAAAACAATGTATAAATAAAATAATTATTATGCTTAATGTGGTGCTCTTGTCACATCACACCAACATAGAGAACAGTATTTAGTATTTACAATTTGATTTACCTTTGACAAAAAAAAAAAAATCTATTAAATGAATAGTTTTTTCATGACTGAATGGAATTTCTGAGCCGTGACTAAAGAGGACAGACTGTAGTCAGCGAGGTCAGGGGGAGGAAATTAAGAATGGTGTCAAATATTGAACTATTCTGCATTAAATCCTAAATTTGTAACCAGAATGAAACATGATTCTTTCCCTTTAGATGGTTAAAGGCACCATCCATGACTTATACTGTATGTCCTTACTTTGTTTACTTGTCCAACTTCCCTTCCCCACTGTCGAATAAAGCTTTAAAATACCCCCCAAAAATATATTAAAAATGAGAAACTGTCTATACTTTAAACAAATTTCTCAAATTGTTTGTATTCATTAATGCTGCTCTCAAGTAAGAGATGACACATTATGTTAAGTTAATTCACTAGGTGGCAGTGTCACTTTTTGAACCCATCAACGTTAGTGGTGAATGAGTTGTGTCACATACCGTCGACTACTGTGACTGAACACTGGATCAGAACAGTTAAAATTTTTTAACATGAAACATATTTAATTATGAAAGTCTTTAGTTCCTCTGTGTATGTATATGCAGATACAATTAATTAAAATCTTCTCTGGCTAAAAATAAATAGCCTGCTTTCAACAATATTACAACACAGGGCCAGAAATGGTTATAAAGCACAAACTACAAACACAGGTTATGCTACTCCATCTCTCACTCATCAGTGAGTGAGATCTAGCAACTTTTAGCATAATGAATTTAGCAGGGATGCCTTCTCTACACAGTCCATCAGGCCTGCCATCTACAAGATTAAATTATGTCTGTAAGCATTAAAGCTTTGATGCTGTATTTGGGCGGCATGCATGCATCCATTTGCAAAATTCTATATAACAAAATTAAAAACATGGACACCTATGGAAAATGGCTTGGCACTAGCACTTAAACCCAACCACTCCAAACAGTCTGCTGACTAATGCATTTGTAATCATTTCTGTGATCAATGTTAGATACTGCGCAATAAGATTAATCAGCCATATGCAAAGCTCGGATCACCTTGAACAAGGCAAGAAGAAAAGAAAAAAAGAGATACTAGGACTGAAAGAAAGTGGCTTCACTATTATGTATGATAAGCGTACTAAACAGAAAGCACACCTGCATTATTCACTTTTTTAATGCGGTTGGTTTTGTGTGCATTTCAGTGGCATCACACCGTTGTTCTCCCCTCAGCTGTGCTTTGGCATCTGTGCGTAGCCATCTCACTGCTGAATAGCTGCCTGATTATTCCAAATCTAAGGGAATATTCAAACAAGGCCGATAATGCATTCTTCCATATGATTCTCCAGAGCTGGGACAGCTGTTCGGCAGCTTTCAGTGCCATGCTCAGAGAGGGACAGATTTCTCTGCTCAATTAATAGGCCCCATTAAAAAGAGGGAGAAGTTTGACAAATGAAGCAGAGATTCAGTTTGTCTTAGAATGGAGGATGCAAAATAAATACCTTGTATATAGCGACGCTTTGAGCAATTTTTTAGAATATGAATATTTAACTTTATAATTAATGGGTGCATATGATTACAAATAGAGCCAATATGTTCAATCCACACAAAGCCTGTACTGTATGAGGAGGAGCATCGCTCACATTCTTAGACAAAAACTGTCAGTAACTTCATCACAAATGCAGTTGTTGAAATCAAACAGATTACAACCAGGGTCAATTTCACAAACCTGTCCAACAAAATGATAAAACATTAATGACAAGAATTTGTCAGCTGTATCAGACAGGAGGAATTACTGGAGATCAGTGTCTCTTTGTTCACTTCAATTTGGCCACACGGTGATTTGAGAAAGCAGGGCTGTGCTGCTATGCCGGTGCTTGTAAAGTTTCAACTGGCAGATGAATTCCTTCAGTCTGGCTTTCTCCCGTCTCACTCCCTCTCGCTCACTCTCCCTCTAGAACAACGGAGAGGTTGTCTGTCCAAGGGCGCACCTGTAAGGTGCAGACCCTCAACAGGCTTACCTCAGTGCCCTCTCCTGCTGTACTCAAAAGGCAATTATTACTCTCAGAAGATAGAGCACTGTCAACTTCAAACAGAGGACATTCTTTAGGCAGATTAGACTAAAATTATGTTTTATTATTTGGGCCCTGAAGAATGAATTGTACTCTATTTGGTCGTCTTTGTGGTGAAATCCAAGACAGTATAAATGGCAGAGGTATGTTTGGAGTCAGGGTAATACGCTGGTGTCTTTATGAAAGGGCAGCAGAGAGGATCAGATTAGAAGCTGAACAGCGAGAGTCTTTCAGTGCGGCTGTGCTATCATCTCTGTCTTCTTGTCCGTGCCTGTAGAGAGGTTAAATTAAATGGCTGTAATAAATGTTTTGGTCTTGCTGATGTGGTATGGCTGGCTATCAAACGAAAACACTGTGGAGAAATGGCATGGTGGAAGATCAGAGAGAGGAACAAATGGAGGGTGGGAGAACTATGTCAGCACATTACCAACATTAGAAACGGACTTGTTTTCACTTAAACCTCAATTATAATGGTGGCTCCAGAAACAATTATATTGATGAATGCTTTCTAAGTTACTGTAATTAAATTATTCCATTTAATTAACGAATTATATTGAATTTCTCCCCAGAGGACGGCATTAGCCTCATCTGCTGTTTTACAAACAGGAGTACTCTAATGTTGTGTGCTATGGAAATGATTACTAATGCCTAATGAAATGGTGTCAGATCAGATAAATGCTGTACAGAGTCAACAAGCCAAGCTTGTAACACAGCCAAACTTGAGATGAAATAATAAAGCCAAAGAAGAAATTATTGATTGTATTTTTTTTTTTCAAGGGCAGGCTCTGTAAACCAACTTCAAATAAATTATAATTCAGAGTGCCTTCTCTGGGTTATAAATAGAATATAGAATGTTAGGAAAAAAAGGTTTTAGGCAGACTCTTTGAAATAAAACTATTTTGATTTATAATTATAATAATTAGGTAATCCTAAAACAACAATCAAACAATAGAAGCAGACAATTTTTTATTTTTTTTTAATCCCCAAATAGCAGTTACTGCTGTTTCCACTCACAATGTATAGAAGGTAATTGTATATAACTGGAATCCATTAACAGTGTTACTTTGATGGTTCAGCAGTACAAAGCTACAGTACCTACATATACTAATACAGTTCAACTGTAGCTGACCATTGCCCTCTGGTGGGAAAGTCATGTACCTGCTCCATGACACTAAATATGGAGCACAACATTTGTTTCATTTCATAAGTTGCACTGACACATTTAATATTCATATACAATGAAAATTTAAATACTCATGAAGGCACACACTAATTCTAATAGTAGTTTTCTACACACAAAATAAACTGAAAATACTTGTTCTGCTTTTAAAAATGAAACTGGCTTAGACAGACCACCACATTACACACACACAGTAGCAGTGTATTGCATATATTTATTGTTATAACCCCCTCGGCTTTGGCCATATTAGTCCATGTGAGAGCAGAGAGGAGATGTGATGCTGTAAGCACATACCACACATTCTCTCTCCTCCGCTGTGCAGTTGTTGGGCATATTGTGAGGTTTTAATATGGGGGATATGGAGAAGGGCTCGGCTCACATTCGCTGTACAGGAAGAACCATGGCCAAGAATGACAGTTGCTCCTCTTGGAGCTGAGACATCCATGGATTTAAATTGCACTTTGAAAGGTCAGCACATGACAGGCAATCAGTCAGATCCTAATTAGATGATCAGCAACTACTTGAATATGCAACACATTCTTAATTCATCTCAGGAAATATTCACATTAGAATATTTTTATGGAGATTATATTGTAGTTTATAGAGTCTTACTAATAGAACCATCACACACTTAAGATGAAATAAGCAGGGACAAATAGTAACATTATTTTGATTTTCAATTTTTTTATAGTGTTCTAAAGTGAACATAATATGAGCAGCCACAGTTGAAAAATATAGAAATAAATTGTTTGGTTGGGGTGCTGCCAGAGATAGATAACCCTGGGGCATACAGGTTGATACTTGAGGGTCCAGAGCAGCGACATCCCAGTTGTCCTTATGAACCCTGACAAGGATCACTAAGTACACATGATTGTCTGTGGAGAGATTTCAGATTTATTGCACCAGTAGTTTTTACCACATTTTTTTTTTCTTTTGACCTTATTTAACCTCAGCAACGTTCACACTTAAAACATGTTCAGTCAAGCTGGTGACGGAGATATTAAGAAGAGGACAAAAAGTGCCTGAAGAAAAACATGGATGGGAGTGGCGATGAATGTCACATTTAAAAATCTTTACACACTGGGATTTGTTTTATGAAATGCCGCTGTGATTTGTCCACATTCGTGCCAGTGTTGTCACATACCTGTACTTCCAGTTCCAGCATGTTGCACTGGCACTAAGTAATACACATACACCTGTGTGAGGCAGAAAGAAAACCCTGACAAGTCAATTTTGTTCTGTTAAGCTGATGTATAAAGCTGCTGCACTGTGATCTCAAGAGGGCTGAAGGTTGGATTACTGATTCTTTTTCATTGCTAAGCCAAATATCTAGAGTATATCCAAGGATATAAAGAACAAAAAAGACGATAAAAACATCATATGTCAGAGTTCCCACAAGGTCATGGCATGAAGCAGTGTGTAATAAATGAATGCAACATTTGGACTGTGGTTAGAGAGTCCTTCATCACAGGACAAACCACAAACAACTGCAGGCAAGTTTAATTCAATCATCACTGCTTAATTAATAGCAAATATGACATGTCATTTGTTTGAGTGAAATGCTGAACTATTTTGATAGAAGCATCCACTGGTATATATGCACAAGGCTTCAACGCTGGCTCTGGAATGTTGGCATCAAGTATGCAGTCCTGACAGACAGCTGCACTGCAGTGGCGTTTTTAACATGCCAGACCAGGACCCGAGCATGCTGGAAGCTCTAAAGAAAGTCAAAGATACAACCAGTAGGAGAATGATCCTAACACAGAGGGAAAGTGCACAAGTTGATTCACTCTGGTGTCAGGTGAAACATGGATGACTCATCAGCAGCTGGAGGGTTGTTTTTTGTTTTTTTCATTAAAAATTGGAAATTAAATCACCTTTTGTATTAGGATCTGCAATAAAAATACATGTTTTTAGAGCTGGTAGAAAAATGGCTGTGAATTAAAGTTGATAATCAGACTGAAATTGAAAGTTCATGACGCACCTCTGCTTTGAGCGTCACGAAAAAACAGTCAGAAATGGTGAAAGATCATTTTAAAAGTTTATTTACTTGTTTTTAACCTTTACTTCTCTGTTCTACTTAACATGTCACAACCACACTACACTTATTAGACTAGGTGTATCCCGACCGGTTGGTTATCCTGTTTATTTTGTACATGTCGAGCCCCGCCCTGCAGACGCGCTGATATCACGCAGTTGCGTAATTTGACAAGCCAGCGCAAAATAGAGAGAATGAGCGTTTGACAGCTGCCGCTTTCCACGAACAGATTGTTTGATTTAAGAAATAGAATACTTATGCTATTTATTTGTAAAAGGTGTAGTTTAATTGCACTGTATTCCTGCTTTTATGGCCGCCGCCGTGAGGAATAATGTGTGGGTTGCTCCGGGGCAGGACGCGCAGTTTCTCCATAAAACCGCACCAGTGACAAGCGACTGTCTGAGAGGTGAAGATCATGGACAAGTGCTCTGTAACACGAGGGATGCCATTCCGGGAACTTCCTCCTTTCATGAATATAATTTGGTAGGACACTATATTTTCTCTATCTGCCACAGAGCATTACATGTTCTGTGCGTCTTTTTTTTTTCTTTTTTATTATGACTGATAAATGTTGCTGATGTTCATAAAATCAGAGTGTTTTATTAAGCATGTTCTGCAGTCTTCAAGGTCGATTAATAATATTCATGCACCAACTGAAATTCAGAGCATGTCTCCTGTTGTTGATGCTGACATTTCGGTTCAATCACAACCGAGGCATGGCCGAGATGTGAAACGTTGCACCCGTGAAACTTGTGAGGAAGATGCATTGCGCTGCAGAGCAACTGGATGTTCTAATTTCAGCCGTGAATTTCCAAAAAGCTCTGGCTGGTTTCAGGAGGGTATTAGCATGCTTGAAAAGAGAGGAGGTGGTGTGGTGTTGTTTCTTCTGTGGCACAGTGTACAGGCCCTGAATGCATCCCTACATTTATCCACAGCAGTTTATTTGATTATTTTGTCAACACTGGGCAGGTCCTGTCAGGAATTAGAATACAGCAACTGGTACATCTTATTTTATTTGATTGATTGATTGATTGATTGATTGATTGATTGATTGATTGATTGATTGATTGATTGATTGATTAGTTTATTCGGAGCTTGTGCAGTCCAATACTACAATACTGATTATATACATTCCATTATGTGTACACAGATATACATAGATACATTTGTTGTACACAGAATATACATAGAAAAATGAACATAAACAAATATGCATAGAGAAATATACATTTTAAGTGATGGATCTCAAGAAGACGAGTTGTTACCTTGGTAGCAACTAATGGGAATCCCTTTTAAACAAATAATCATGGAGAAATAGGCTGTAAACACTCATTAGTACACCAAGCTAACTTTAACACAACATACAAAACATAAATATACCTAATAATAAGCAAATTGCCAATAAAACACAACAGATTATAGGCACCAAGATTAAATACTATCATTATGTGTAGACAATATACATAAATATACAATAATTCATTATTCATTTATACCCCTGGTAACCCAAAAGGGAGTGAGAAGAAGTAAAACTTATTTACTCCCACCCTCAGTTTCAGTACTTAAATGTGTGGTTGCTGTTATATCAAAGTAATTAGTTATAAACATGCATTAGTATCCCAGAACTAACTTTAACACAACATACAGAACCCAAATGTTGTTAAATAAAGATAAAACAATACTAATCAAATGCAATGAATTATAGGCACCAAGATAAATAATGTAAAAATTGAAGTGTATATAATAAATAATGTCAATGAATAAAGTAAAAATAAGTAGAAAAAGTAAAAATAAGTAAAAAAAAAAAAAAAAAAAAAAAAGTGTTTATTTATTATAATAGAACAGTTCCATAATTAGTGGTTTTGATATTTTGATGCATTCTTTTTAATCAGGCATAACTTCTGACACCAAAACCCACCTGATTATTTATCATCTTCTGCATTTCAGGGTAAATCAGAAATGGACAGCTACATGTCTCAGCACTCCCAGGAAGCAGTAAATTCCAAAATGTTGTGCAGAGATGGTGTTCTGACATTAGAACCCACCTTCACCGAGGACTTCACCTCTCCATACAGTGTCAACATGAGCCTGCTCTTTCCTGATGTCACATATCTGCATCATGGCCTCTGTCGAACTGTGAGACAGATTAAAACAGAGCCTTCCCATTCTCTGATGCATCCTACCTGCCAGGGAAGTGGACTAGCGCCAACTCTCCCAGAGTACCCAGGTGTTTTCAGTGCAGCAGATACAGCCGGTGGCAACTTTTTCATCAAACAAGAAGTTCCAGATTTCCAGGATGTCCCCCTGTTTCAGCTTTTGAACTCTGATCTGGAGCAGCTTGTTCACGGATCGCAGCTGAACTCCATCCCCATGGCCCCTCTTAGTCTTCCCATTGGGAATGTCAACGTAGGCCCCGTGCAGAATTCTGCTAAACCCACCAGCAGTCCTCGACCCGAGTGCTTCACATTTAACCAACACACAGGTCGTCAGCACAGACCAACCTATCTGCCACCTTCTCCACCAAACTCTGAGCCTCCAAGTCCAGACAGAGGGAAGGAACTGCTCCACAATCTGTCCCCACCTCCCTCCTATGAAGCCAGCATCGCCTCCAAGTTGAGTTTTCAGGCGACCAATCTGGAAACAGGAAAGACGCTGAATGTCACATCAATCCAAAACCCAGGCCAGAATCCTAATGTTACATTAGCTCAAAGCCCTGTTCCTGGACCAGTGCAGCGCTCAAGCCTGACACCAGTTCAGACAACCCTGGGTGTTGGCCCACTGTCCCCAGTATTGGCCCAGTCAGCTCCAGTTAAGTATAACCGGCGGAATAATCCCGATCTGGAAAGGCGGCGGATTCACCACTGTGATGTACCAGGTGAGTCCATCTGGAACAACAACAGTGAACATAATGTGACATTTACAACAAAAGTCCATGTTTATATACACACACTGAGTAGAGCTTAGTTTAGTAAAATTCACAGTATATTTCAATTCTTTTTCTTTAGGATGCAAGAAAGTTTACACCAAGTCTTCTCATTTAAAAGCTCATCTACGGACCCACACAGGTAAAAGCTTTAACAAATCTAAACCATTGTCTTTGAGTTGTTCCTCGTAGGTTTTTTTTGGGTGAAAATATAATGTTGGCAAGCAGAAGAATGAGTTTGGCATACACATACATTGTATTTGCTGACAGACCTGGCTCACATCTCACTGATGTCAACTCACATAAACCCCGCAGCTTTCATTAAAAGGGTGGAAAGACAGACGGGACACGCTGATTTATGGCTCACAGTTGAGGTGCACGCGTGGAAAAACTATCATCGTCGTCAAAACTCATTTGAGATCTGAGGAAAATCAAAATTTGCCTCTTTTTTTTTTTTCTTTTTTTTTGTCTGTTTAAGGAGAGAAGCCATACCAGTGCTCGTGGGAGGGATGTGAATGGCGCTTCGCTCGCTCTGATGAGCTGACTCGCCATTTCAGGAAACACACGGGAGCAAAGCCTTTCCAGTGTGCGGTGTGTAGCCGCTGTTTCTCCCGCTCTGACCACCTCGCCCTTCACATGAAGAGACACCCGACCTAGAACCAACCCCCTCGCAACTTAAGTCCACCTTTATTTTTTCAATAAAAAGGGACAAGTAACTGACACATATCATCAGATAAACAAATCAAATCAATTATTCACCTCACTCCCTAGTGGAGATAGGCTTTGCAGCACTGACCTATAATAACTATTTCTTTTATTGTAAGAAGATAAAAATTACTGTTGCCTTATTTTATTTCTACACATATGCCCAAACATGAAAGTCAGTCATGATCAGAATGTTAATATTTGTAATAAAACACTTTGATTTGAATTTGATTTTGTTGAAGTGTCAGTACCAACTTGACAGGAAATCAATATTTTATCACATATGTATAGATACTGTGTCTTATGGCCATTTGTGTAGCTTATGCCAAACTGCAAGTGCAGAAGTACTGAAGATAAACTGTTGAACAGGACGGACAATGAATTCAGATTTTCACCAGCAGATCCAGTGATCTGTATAATAAAATGCAGACCGTATTAATCAGCCATAATAAAGACAGCTAATTAATATGGTGAAATTTGAATTCAAGTTGTAAATTTCCTAAATACACACACACACCTGAAAGAATACAGTCACGGAAAAAATTATTAGACCATTAAAAGTCATCAAAAACAATGGTTATGCAATCAAGTACTAACTCCTGTGTGTGTCATGTGACTAAAACAGACAGAAAAGAACACATGGAATCTCTAAAAGCATTGTTTTTGACAGTACAATGTCATAGATATTGATGTAAGAACTGATGGGATTTTGGTTATTTTCAAGAAAATCATTGAAAAGGGATAGATATCAGCTCTTAAATTAAACTACTATGAGCTATTTTTGTTTCGATGATTATATTTGCCCAAACAAATATACCTTTAGTTGTACTAGGCATTACAATGAACAAGAAATTGAATAAAAAAATAAGGTGGTCTAATATTTTTTCCGCAACTGTCTATTTTGGATCAGCAGGTGGTCAGTACTGTACTTACAGTATGACTTAAACACTGCCAGTTATGAGAGGAACTTAGCAAAGATCTATATTTATTCATGACTCTTAAAGGAGCCAAACCTGATGAATACAATATAAATTCTATTTATGTCAATTGCATGATGGACATTTTTTTTATTTTTTATATTAAATTTGCTTTTAGGGAAAGTGTAAATGTCTTGCATTAATGTTCAGAAGCAAATCCAAAAGGCATCACTACTTCTATTTTTCTCTAAAGCTGAAGAAATTTACCATTTATAAGAATATCGCATAATTCATTTAATTGGTACAACGGGTTTTCATTGTATTATTTTACTTCAGCAATACAGCCGTCGCTATTATTACTGTTTGCAGAAGAGTGAGAGGTATTTTATTTTTTCTCAGAGGTTGTCATAATATAATAGATGAAATAACAGCTCAAACATCCTGACATTATTTTGGCTTCAATTTATGCATGTCCATATTAGGTATCAGGTTTTACACTTAGCAGGACGGCGGTATCGTGTGAGCGAGGCTGTATCGACATAAGTGGCTTCGCGTCGGTGTGTGTAGTTTCTTTTTTAGACTCACCTGCCAGTCCCAACATCTGTGTGTCAGTGTATTCAAACACCCTCTGAAAGTGCCTTTGACTGCATTTTTTTGATGAAAAATAAAGCTGCACCCTTGGGACAATGTTTCTTTATCAGGTACTCTACTCTGCTGAAGTGATTCTCTGTGTGTTGTTAGCTTCCTCTCCTAATTTTCACATTACATTTTTTTTTTTTTTTTGTTTCTATTTATGACCAAGTTTCTTTGTAAATTTGAGCCACGTTGAACAAATTGATTTTTGAAGTTAATTTTCTTAAGATGTACAGTATATATTTTGTATCTGCAGTTTAAGAATGCAGTCTGTTTTTGGGTGTATAATGAATTTTTACTTTTTTTAATTGCAGAGATTTGTGTATTTTTTATTTTTTTGGCTGAGTCTGAGAAGGATCAAATTATCCAAAGTTATTTTATTCTACACTGTCATCACTTTCTCCAGCCAAGGTAGTGGCTCAGAGGAGTTTGTGCCAGTACAATATTGCGATAATTTCAGCAATGTACATAAACACACTGTTTTTGTTTTGTTTTCTTTTTTTTACATTATTGGCACAGGTAAAGTATTGCAAAGGAGAGGTATTTTGTTTCATAGCTTCATAATTATGTAGCTTAAATGGATGAAATGTGTTGTAAAGCCATGCAACCCTCACAATGCCAATAAAAGACTTTGTGTTGAATGTGTCTGTTTTGGGTTTTTTTTTTTGGTAATTTCTATAAAAAGTGCATATGGGTCAATATGTATATAATTGAGAGATTTTTAGAGTTCCCTTTCAGGATAACATAGTTGACAGGTATAGTTGACATTTTCGCTGTTTTCATTTTAAAATCAACATAACCTTAACGCCACATGTCATTTTTACATTACTTCTAAATATATATACAATTGAGTAAAATTTAAATGGAAAGTTATTTATTAAGATATAGTAGTAACACTGTTGACTTAAGAATGTAATAAATACACACTTGACTCACACACTACTTTATACTAGTCATAGAACATATGTTGGAGTCTGTCCAGTGTTTTCTGAAGGAGGAAATGACATCATGTGAAGCAGGTCATTTGATTTGGAATTTACATACTTCCTTCAGAGGTGTTTTTGTAATAGGTAACTTAGTTAAAAGTGAGTTCTCAGACACAAATACAGGTTGTTCTTTTCCATATAAAATTTGATATATTACCAAAAAAGAAATGTCATGATTATCTCAACTAAATAAAAAGAACAAAATCAAAACAATTTTTGAATAAACTCATTCTATTGTTCTTTAGCTAATTAAAAGGTGGTTGATATTAAATTTGGATGGTTATTAAGCTGATTTTTTAGTATATGTAGTCATTT
>JAPTGZ010000015.1:19158617-19171117 GCA_029814645.1 Fowleria isostigma | reverse complement strand
CCTTTGTAACTCAGTTTTGTTCCCCTTAGAGGAAGTGACTTATTGCAAGCAAAGTAATAATGCATGCTATAAACAGCGTGTGAAAATGTTATGGGAGAATGCTGCATTTGACACAATGGCATAAGGCTCAGTGCGAAAACAAAGTTAAACATTAGAGGTCCGACTTGCATAATGTTGTCTGTGCTTTTTCCAAAATTCAGGTTTCTCATTTGAATTTTATTAATTTGAGCACACGTGTTGAAATTGAAACTCTGCACAGAGCAGATTATATTACAAGTTTGTGATATGAGGCACTATTTCATTATTATTGCATAACTTTGACCCTGGTTACCGTTACAAAATTATGCTTTAAAATGAGGAAAGAGATGCTGAAGGGAAATACAATACACCCTGTCCTGTGGAGACACCATCTTCAAGTCTAATTGAGCTTTTAAAAAAAAAATGTTGGTTTAAGGCATGCAAAGTCATATACTGAATACGCAAGTACATGTGTTGTTGATATGTGCTTGATCAATATAATTTCTAGTCCAGGTAAAGCAAAATAGCAACACAGGGAATCGAGTACCTTAATATAATCAATGTACTGTATATAAATAATTTGTTAATTATAGCAAACACTGATTCAGCCTTGGGAAAAAAATTGATTTGATCATTATCTTACCTAACCATAAACTAAAAAGAGCAAAGTGTATGACATCGCATATGATAATTTACATATGATGAATACCATTAGCCCCGTTTTACTGTATATCAAATTAGATAAATTACAGTCTCTGAAAAAGACTTTACATGTATAAATGTATTTCCTGCATCTACTAATCAAAAGCCCTATTTTTCCAATGTATATACAGGCTGTAGAACTTTGTAATAACTTTTATCTTCACTATCACATATATTACAACATTTAAAAAGATCCTTTTTACAGAAAAAAGTTATATGCAATAACGAAGTGCCCCTCAATCATAAAATGTTCTTATACATATCAATGATAAAATATGATGATGATTATTTGTTTATAAATTGACATCTGAAATAAAATTATTTGAAAATCATACTAATAAACAAACAAGGTGCAGATATGCTTTTGCAAAAAAAAAAAAAAAAAAAAAAGATAATACAACCGGGCATAATGACATGTGCACAAACAATATACATCAGTAATGATAACATGTAGTTATCATTCTCCATTACACCAAAACAGGTGACACATAATGGTGCATGTGTGGAAATGACTTCCTGGATTTGGCTACTTACTGAGAGTGAGGAGGCTGTGTACGAGTGTGCATGTGTGTGCATGTTTGTGCATGTGCAGTGTGTATTATGTGTATGAGAGTATGCTTTTCAAGGTGCTATTATCAAAAAGGTTACCATTTCCTTTTACTGGCTTCAGTCCAAGAAATGCATTTAGCAAGTGCTATCAAATGATATGGGTTGCCCTGATGCTCTAGGGTTTATGTCTGCAGCTCTTACACAGGAAGAGAAAATAATTCAATATATAAATGTCTTTTAATATAACTATAAAATTTTTAAAATAAAGTTCCTGGGTAATGCTAAGTGATGTTCTTTTAGAGATATTCCTGTTTGCCAATAACTGCATCTTCTAAAATGTAACCTTACTGCATATACAGGACCACTGCTTACACATGTATATACATATACTGTATAGGACTTGTACACCTTTGTATGTATGTGTGCACATGTGTGAATCCTCAGTTTTTCAGCTTTTGTAAAACCAAATCTCAGGTAAATTAGATAATAATCTTAACATATATCTGGTCTGAGGTGAGAATGTTTCAAGTGACTTTCTGTGTTTGAGATACAAACAAAGACAAACAAACAAAAAAAAAGAGAATAAGGAGCAAATCACAAACTGCTTGCAGGTTCAAAACAAGACACACATCAAACTAGAGCTTTGTGCTGGAGCTACAAATCAGCCAGTAACAGATGGGGTTGTGTTACAGAGTGAGGAGATGGCCCAACAAGAAACTTCTCTGCAACGGGCGAACCCTTAGATATTGACATCAGCAAACCGAACAAAGAGGAGGTTGGCGTTCCTACTTATCAGTTTGTTCAAAATGTATTGCTTTTCTACAGTACATTAGATACCACACTGTCCCTGCAACACGGCAGCCGGTGTCAACGTCAGCTTCTAGTCAAGTGCTGCTGTGCAAAACTACAATGCAGAGACCTTTCTAAACCAGCTGAGAAAAACAGAGCTGAATATTAAAACAGACAGAATGAAAGCATGAGTCTGTAAGGTGCCTCTTTTTTCACATACTGAAAATCTCCTCTGATTGTTTTAAAGTTCACTGTACATGAGGGGTTGTATTTTTCTGTGTCAAACATAAGCAAAGCAGGCAATTAAAAAAAAAGAAAAAAAAAAAAGCAAGAGTCAAAAACAAAACATCATATTGAAAGTATATTAATCTTTTAAGATTGCACTTTACTGATTGCTAATCACAGCACAAAATCCACCAAAGAATTTTTTTTTTTTTTAAGAAAATGCTTTCAAGAGGCTCAACATAAAAGATAGTACTGATGAGATTTGGGGTAATCCGGCCCTGTAATAGGGTGATCAATGGTGAGTTCCTTTGCTGGTGTGATGATATGCATGCCCAGTTTCCACTGTTTGGAAAAAAACACAATGAACTGCTGAAACAGTAGATGAGCTAATAAGGTGGATCCATCCTGGTCGTGGTTACTCGAATCAATCCCATTAATGTTTGCTGGCTATGGGATAGGTGAAAGTCCAGCCCTCGTTCAGCTTTAACATAGGATGCCTCGGATATAACAGCAGGCTCCGGCAGGCAAAGGAAACCATACGTGGTGAAACAGTTCCCTCTGCTGGTAACAAATTACAAACAGGGAGGCACGGTGCAACAATACTGCCTGTAGCTCCAACTAAGCCCAAGTCCTTTCCTGTGGTCCATTCCAGGTCCTCTCTCTGCTTCAACAGAGCTCATACAGGAAATCCATTCCACAAAATGGGGTCTTTCACATTATGAATGCTGGAAAAGCAGCGATTTGAACAATAATGAAAAGAAAAGTTACCAAAAGAGACAGTTGCGATTGCATTATTTTTTTTCTTTTGTCCAAATAAAGAGTGCGAATTGATCTTAAAAATCTAAGAGAAATATTTATGAACAGTGCTGTAAAAGACAGTTCCCTATTATACTCCGAACAATGACAATAAAAGATCCTGCCGTCTATTCCTTCCAACCCACTGAGGATCCAGAAGTGACCCTGTTTTGTGCTCCACAAGCTCTGTGCACCTCTTCATCTTCTCTCCTTACAACGGATGAGAGTGTGTATGTGTGAGAATGTATGTGCATGTCCAGGCCAGCTGAATAACATTCACAGGGAGATCCCGCTCCCCCGGCTGCCTGTGTAGGTGTGTCTGTTCCACTGATCTTTCTTTCCTTATCCCTCCATGTGATTCACACCAGCATATGTCTCCGTCGGTGCAGGGCCAAGTGGTCAGATCTGGAGAAGCTGCGGTCACAGTCCGCACACTTGAAGGGTTTGACCCCCGTGTGTTTTCTGTAATGCCTCGTCAGCTCATCAGAACGGGCGAACTTCCACGTGCATCCGTCCCAGGTGCATTTGTATGGCTTTTCCCCTGGAGAGGAAGACAGCGCAAGGTCAATAGATGGTAGATCACATTGTCAGTGCTGTCACTGGTTCATTTACATATTCACAATAACACAGCCAGTGGCCATACGTCGACCTCGATACAAATGATAATAAGATGTCCAGGTAATAACAAGCTGTCCCCGAAAAAGCCAGTAGCTTTAAGGTAAAACTAATGTCTATAAGGCATCACAATAACATGAAAGAATAATAGAAGGAGTTATGGAAATATGGAAATGTTTTAAAATAAAAACATCATTCATATTTTGTATTTTGTGGTGTGTTTTACAGATTCAAGGCATCCACTCATTTTCACTTATTTCCTTAAGAGATGTGTCCAGTTTTACAGGTAAATGGAATAACATAAAACTTAAAGGTTAATTGGGTTTTGTCATCCATCATAATAAATAAGTCTGAATTGGTGAATAATTGTGTTATATGGATAGAGTTTATTTTTCATATGTATATATTTTGCATTTTGTGCAGGCTTGATTAGAATTTATTTTGACATGTGCAAGATTTGTCAAGTTACTTTGAGAAACTGACATGGGACTTTTGGATCAGTAAAAAAGATGGAGTAAGGGGGCGGAAATATATAAATTGTCCTACAACAATCAGTGACACAATTCAGTGGTAGAACCTGGTGATGCTGCAACCATAGACCTTCAACACAAACAGTCAAATATTTGGTCATTTCATTCAAATAGAACAATGTGTAAATAACATGGATGTATTTTATACTAATTAAAGTACCAGAGTATCACAATGTAAAAGCTTTAACTAAACTATATTCCATCACTTGCCTGGTTTGGATAATACTGCATATAAATATAAAATCTTTAAATATAAGTGTTCAGGCCTTGGACAAAGTTGTGCTCTGAAAATGTTCACATCTTTTCAACATTAATAACATGTAAACTTACATTCAATGATCAGCTGTAGCATTACTTCAGTTGTTATACCATTAAAAACTATCATGTTAGCATGGCAGAGAAAACCACTGTGGTACCCCATGGCACATAAAACAGAAAGTTAATGGGAAAAAAAAAGAAAATAAATGATTGTTTGTCTTTACGATATGAATATTGCACACTCCATTATCACAATATTGATATTTTTCTATATATTGTGCAGCCCTAATTATTTCCTAATGAATATATTACACACCCCAAATATTACCTCTGAGAAACTGAAATAAATTATTGTTATTATTATGTACAATGTGAAATGTCATTATGACTGAATTTTTTTTGGCTTATGAGACTTTAAGACAGAGTTGGGACAGAGTATAATACACTGGTATTCATGCTTGCAATTAATTTTTGTCAATTTTATATGCTGAGCTGTTAAACAGCGATGACATTGAGCTAATAATTAACTTCTCAAGTTGACTTGAGTTCCTCTTTGCTGTTCTTGTTCTATTATGGTCAACAAGTGATAATATAAATCTATATGAGTCAGAAAACACTGTACTCAAAAATAAAGCATCAGAAAAGCCTTAAAACAACATTACGCATTCATAGGATCCCTGAAAACGTGATGTGTTAAGAATGACCATGAATAATGATTTTATATTAATAGTGCTAATGTGTTCTTATAAAACTTTCCAAAGCTTATCAGATGTGTTCAGCAACTTTGCATAATGTATGCATGTAGTATAATGTTTGCATTTTAATGTAATTTGTACTGATAATATATGTACAATCTCAGATCAGAAAAAACTCGAACAAGTTAAATCTACTCTTACCTTTATTTCATTGTAGACAGTGTGAACACAACATATTTTATGTTTGCAGGGACAGATCTACAGGGGGCAAGGGGGAAACTTTTTTTTCTATGTCCTATTTCTGTTGTTGTTGTTTTTTGTTTCTTTTTTTTGTTTGTTTGTTGTTTTCTGTTAGTTTTTTACCTGCCAACGGGACTTGTAAAATGTAAAATGGACAGAGTGACGACAGGGAGTCAGAGGATCCACCACTATTTCATGGGGACCACACAGTTTTTGATTTTTCATATAGATTCAGTGACATAACATGATACTGAACAAAATAACATCTTTTCACTAAAAGCCTTTGTTATAAGGTTAGATATGTAAAGATTTACATATGTCTTATTCTATCCATAATTATGATAAAACTAAAGATGAACCAAATTTCTACTCTATTGCATGACGATTTTAAAAAATAGTTTAAAAGTGTTATTGACTCCATTTACACATACATATGTGATGGGCGGCTGTGGTGCAGTTGGTAGAGCGGGTCGTCCAATGATCGAAGGGTCGGCGGTTCGAATTCTGCCTCCAACTGTCCATATGTTGAAGTGTCCTTGGGCAAGACACTGAACCCTAAATTGCTTCCAGTGTATGAGTGTGTGTGTGCATGGGTGAATGTGAGGCTTGTAAAGCGCTTTGGGTGCCATTAATGTACGGAAAAGCGCTATATAAGTTCTGACCATTTACCATATATAGAGATTCCGACCGTTTACCATATATAGAGTTTACCGCACTGAGGATGTTTCCATACCACCCTGAAAAGACCTCCTGCTACCCCATATAAAATTTTCTAGATCCACCACTGCATGTTTGCAACTTAAAACTAAATTAAATAAGAATATTCTTAAGAACAGGTGATGACCATGATTTGGTCTAAAACTAGCTTTAAATTCGAGTTCCTTTAAGAGCAAAGAAAGACTGAGGATCACTTTGTTAACAAATATCAGACAAAATTACTGAAAAAAAAAAAGGAAAATAAAAAGATTCAAACAATCTGAATTATTTTTAGTGCATAGAGGACACAGGTGCCAACTTAGGCTGACCACCACAGTGATCCTCAACAATCCTACACATGACACCACATCAAGACCCGACATTAATCGATAGCTAATACAACCACTTGGACACAGGATTACTGTGGTAAACCTGTGTAAAGCTCTACAATACAGTGACAAAATAGAGGTTCACACTTTACTAAGCCAAAAAGAAGCCTCAAGTGTGTCTAGAACAATCACTGATTTCTCTGGGATCTGAAGACAAATATAAGTATTTAGACCAGCAGCAGGTCCAGAGGCCAGGGTCTGTCATGGTCTGGGGTTGTGTCAGTGTGTTTAGCAAAGCCCATTTGTACTTCTGTGATAAACGATTAATGCTGAAAATACACTGATATTTTAGAGCGATGCATGCAACCTTCATGACAACTTTTTTTCAGGGTTGGCCATGCATATTTCAATAAAATTATGCAAAATAATGCAGATTCTGCACACATTACCAAGGCATGGCCCAGTAGGAAAAGGGTGCACTGGCCTAATGCAGTCCCTGGGCTGAGGGATAATGTGTGGTAACAAATACTCCATACTACTGCATACAAAAAAGTTTCTTCCCTAAGTGTTTTCTGTCCCTAAATGTCCTTTAACACCCTCCCCCCCATATCACCACCACCACCACCACTCTTAATGACGAGTTTTGACGCCTCTGCTATATCACTAAAGATGTGATTTGACGACCATTAGAACAGGTTCTGTTTTTTCAAATGTAACAAAGGCCGTGATAGGTGGAGAACTCATACAACCAATAGGATTAAATAATACATTTTCTTTATTTTCTTTCTTTCTTTTCTGTATGTTTTTTGTTTATTTATTTTTATTTTGTAAAGGATTTTGAATGTTTTGCATTTCTAAATTCTATTTTATTTTAACTTTCAAAAATTAGAAAATATTAAAACATTATACTAATAATTACTATTCACTGTTTTTCTGCCAAAGTTTGCTGAAGTAATGATGATTTTAGCCACTAGAAAAGGATTAACACACCAGAAAAACTAAATGTTCTGTGGATAACCATAGTAACATATATATGGGTTATTTCTGTTCGGTGTCCAAGGGGGAAAGCTGTGTTTTTTTAGGGAAGTGATACAAGTCGAAATAAGTGTTTATACCAAAAGGTAATTAATTTTATGAGGTGAAATGTCAAATGCTGTTTAATTACTGTTTTCTGCTTTAATTGAACATACCACCCTAATTTTTGTCTGATTTAAGATAGAAAAGATATTAATAACTACAGACTTTTGAGAAAATACACCAAATATTAACTTTCTTAGTGACGTGATTTTAGTCAGAGCTTATAAATGAATCCATAGTGATCATTTTTCTTGCCAACTGTGGTGCGGGGCAACATTTCTGCATGCCATAGACAAAAATAATATTTAATTTAATAGCTTGGACATGATCAGAGAAGATTTTTTTGTGAGTTTTGTGTCTGGTTAAACAGATATTTTGTGCATATAATAGATTTTGTTTGAATGTGTATAATATTATGAGAACATACATGTAATCACTGTTGGATAAGTGTGTAAAGATACATTTACAGTGTTATAAGTTAATGCCACTGACCTGTATGTGTCCTCCGGTGGGCTTTTAAATGGGAGCTTTTAGTGTACACCTTATTGCAGCCCTCAAAGTCACATCTGTGGATTCTTCTTTTTTTAGAATCTGGTGACTCCGACCTCCGGGGGCGACGTATGCTGTCAATACTGAATGGGGACATGGAACTGCAACGAGATAAAAACACAACAGAGGTGACAATGACTGAATGATTCAATGTTCAGTGACTCTCTCAAATGCCAGGACTACGTTTCACCAGCAGATGGCAGTGCAACACAATTTCACAGCGACTGAGGAAGTACATGAGGTAAGAAAGCTGGTATTCATACTGCTCACATTTTCATCAATCAAAAGGTGGAGATTGTTTCATTTTTCAACAGTGATCAATAACATTAATGACTGTTTGGTTATTTGTTGTATCAGTGCATTTTTGCTTGACATTTCCTCCTCAATAAATAGTCGATATAACTAAATTATGTCATTTGTCAGTTTAGAGTAAAGCCCTATAGCAGAGAATACACGCACTTTTGCATTCTTGACAAACACGTCAGTACTCAGAGATTATCTGACTTGAGAACTGCATAATTTCTCTAAATAGATTTGCTCTAAACAAACACTCAAGAAAAGCAATACAGGAAGTCATAAAATGAGGGCAGGGGTGTAAAAAAAAGGTCAAATGCCTCAACAGTGACAGTTTCATACACAAATAAATGGACGCTGCACAAAGAGCAAATTGGCAAGAAAGAAGCTGCCGTAATAAACATAAAACAAAAGCATCTCTGTTTGCTAAAAAGGGAGGAGTAATATCTGTGGAATATATTTAACAGGGTTCTGTCAGGCGTGGTGGAACACACATACTTTTCTTTCACGTACAGATCTCCGCTGTGGATACTGTAAAACAGGTATGAAGGTGAAGGAGGAGAAGGGAAAGGAGGTAGAATGAGATAGAACTGGCTGGAGCAATGTTAGAGGGAATTCAAAGAGGAACTGAGGCCGCCAGACAAGCCTTCTACTGAACTGTCTCCACCATGCACAACCCACTTCCTGTCTCTCTGCCTCTCACCAAAGCATGATTTGTCAAATACAGGCTTGGATAAACACATACTATCTAAACAAAAATAGAAAAAAAAAAAAAAAAAAGGAAAAACAACACACACACATACAGATCACCTGTTGCTCTTGGATTATTGCCAAACTGAAGCTGTACAGGAAATGAGCACATGGGTCAGATATGAAGTGAACTCCAACTCCCCTCTTATTTCTCTCCCTTTCTCACTCTTGCTCTGCAGTGTGTCTCGAAGTTCTGAAAATATCACTCTGTATTGTAACCAGAGGTGTCAAGTAATGAAGTACAAATACTTTGTTAACTTACTTTGGAAATGTTGGGTTATCTACTTTCCGGGAGTAATTATTTTTCAGCCAACGTTTTACGCAATTTTTTCCTACTTTCTACTCCTTAAAATTTAAAAATAGCCTCATTACTCCTATTTCATTCTTGCTTGTCATCATTAAAAAAAAAAAAAAAAAAAATCTCCACATAAATCATGACATACGGATAGAGTGAATTTGATTGTGGTTGGATGAGCAGTATAAACATATACCATTCCGACACTCTATTGGCTTGTACGCAATCATCACACCTGATTTTTGCATCATTCCAATACTTATATTCAACAAGTCATCATATCTTCTGCTCCATGAGACACGTTAATCCTCAGTAGAACACATATATGGTTCTTTAATACATTTACATTGGAGTAAAATGCCTTCATTTTCAGTGGGCATGTATGCGGCTGAAGCAGGTAGGGTAATGTATCCCAATTTTTCAACATTAACATTTTAATATAGCATTATAGTCATTATGAACTTTAGAAAAAAGTTTTTTGGGGAAGTGAGGTAGTGCACTATAGGCCCCTGTGGTGCAGCCTAAGCTTTTGTGCGAATGGCATTTTTTCCCTTTTACTTTTATACTTTAAGTAGTTTTGAAACCAGTACTTTTACACTTTTACTAGAGTAAAAAGCTAGAGATGATACTTCAACTTGATTGATTTATTGGTTTATTTTACGAGCTTGTGCGCTGTATGTACAATGTTGTTTCAATTCACAATAATATGACATCCACATATTATATACATTTTGTTATGTGTACACAAAAATATATAAACATATACAATAATTTACTATTAATATACACCCCTAGTGGCTACAGAAGTCTATCTACAGTCACAGAAAAAATTATTAGATCATCAAAAGTCACCAAAAACAATGGTTATGCAATCAAGTACTAACTCCTGTGTGTAGCATGTGACTTAAACAAACGGAAAAGAAAACACGGAATGTCTATAAGCACTGTTTTTGTCAGTATAATGTCAGAGATATTGGTGTAAGAACATATGTGATTTTGGTTATTATCAAGAAAATCATGGAAAATGGATAGATATCAGTTCTGAAATTAAACTCTTATGAGATATTTTTGTTTTTATTATATTTGTCCAAACAAATGTACCTTTAGTAGTACAAGCATTAATATATTTATTTATTTATTTTTTTATTTATTTATACATTTTTTTGTGACTGTATACTTCTACCTGAGTAATGAATAGGAATACATTTGACACCTCTGATTGTAACGCAAAACAGACCAATTAAACAAAAAGGTGTCTTCATGGTGCTAAGCGTAAACTACATGTCATATTAGAAGTAAGTGAAGGGATTATGAGGCTGTTAACTTGTCTGACTGACATCCAGGATCTGTTGTGGCCTGTGTACCAAGGGGAGTGAAGAGGAGACGCAGGATTTACAGTGGAAACACTGTGAGTGCAGACATCTATCTCGATGAAGCGGATGTTTATATTCTGACTTCATCCATAAAGCCACTCGATGATATAATTTAGGAAGGTCTGAGCACAACAGCCTCTAAGACGAAGAATGAACAACAACTCATAAAATGCAGTATAAAGGTTCTTACACTGATGGGGATAATTCCATCAAACTTTTTTTTTTCTTTCCCCAGATGAACATTAGAAGTTAAGCAATAAACAGAACTGGCGGTAGAACACATTCTAGACACCTTAAACAAGAGAAATTAGCCTGGTGCTTCTGAAAAGAACATAAATGGACATAATGGCTTCAGCAAAGCACTCTGACAAAAACACAAAGTCGTGAAAATGTTCTAAATTCAGGCTACACATTAACTGACAGATTTTTTTTAAACTGGTCTTCTTTTTTTTAGGTGGCTAAAATATGTTCTATTGCTATTCCCATCCACAGCAAGACATTGTTTAGCTCTTTGACTTGTCAAAATTGGAGATGTAGTGACTGATAGATAATACTGTGGATGAGTACTTCTTACAACCCCAATGCAAAAACATGCATGTGGTACATATTGGTGTATAATCATCACCAATCTTATTGTCTTAATGCTTTTTATAATATATATTTACTGTGCTTTTGACCTTCCGTACAGCACTTTGGTCCACTGCAGTTGTTTTAAAGTGCTTTATAAGTAAAATTGGATTGGGTTGGATTGGAATCTGTATATTCCACTGTTTAAAACCATTTCTATAAGGTAAAATGCATTAAACAAAGACAAGAAGAATGATTAAAATAGAAAATATTGACAGAATAAAGTATAATAAAGAAATATTGCATAGAAATATAATTACATAGTATAGTAAGATGTATTCTAACATAAACAGAGCTCTCAATTTACCTATTAACCATCTTAGCTCCAAACCAATCACTTAGATAGTTCCTATGTCTAATATACATCAGTTTTCCTAATCTGTTGTTTGCATTATTAGGACTCTGAATAGATGTAACTATCATTAAGGAGGCGAAAGTAATGTCTTTAGTTGTATAAAATGTGAGATAGGGGTGGGATTTATTAAGTTTTCTTCTTCCCACTCCTTTTTGAGAAATACTTATTGAATTTATTTTGTTATTACTAGTGTACGTGGCAATCGTTATAATGATCATTTTTATTTATTGATGTATCTACTGTTATCAGTTCCTTATACTCATGAAATGTTTTGGGTGTTTTTTTTGCTCGAAACAAATGAATGAATGAATGAAATGAACCACTGCAACTATACTACTAGTCTTGAGTTGCCTTTCTTAGTTTTGCAGGCTTGTTTTATGTTGACGTCCATAGAAGAGGACAACAGCCCCCAACCATGTTCAGCCTGTGCCATTAAACCGATCAGATTGGACAGAGTTGACAAAATCAGCAACACAGCTTATACTCAAGGTATCAAAGTTTTCTTGTGGAGATATTGCATTAACCCATAAGGACCCACTATGACATCTATGTCACTTCCCAAATATTTTTTTCTCTATATTCAACCGTCCTTAAGTGGTTTATTGCCACTTATTGATATATATCTTCTGTATTTTGTGTTTTCTTTCATAAAAAGCAGGTATTTTCCAACATTTAATTTAC
This sequence comes from Fowleria isostigma, assembly GCA_029814645.1. NCBI lineage: Eukaryota > Metazoa > Chordata > Actinopteri > Kurtiformes > Apogonidae > Fowleria > Fowleria isostigma. The sequence goes on along the minus strand of JAPTGZ010000015.1, from coordinate 19,158,675 downwards.
TGATCATGTAGATTTTGATAAAACTTTAGAGTATAATTGAGGATTATTTTATCAAAAA
>JAPTGZ010000015.1:19115011-19140349 GCA_029814645.1 Fowleria isostigma | reverse complement strand
CATGTCCTCTGAGGCCACTTGAATTATAGTAGGCCCAAAGGTAATTATGGAATTTCGGGATGGGGACATTTAAAAAACAGTTGTTTGCTGATTGTAAATGGCTTTTACTACAGCTTGGATTTTAAGTATTTTGTACAGACAGGAAAAAAAATTATCCAAAGAATAGCCATAAATATCGAAATAACTACATCAAAGCAATTTTAATCCTACAGACAGTGTGAAATTGTATTTATCTTGTAAGATAAAGTGAAAGAACTGCGTATGACTGCATATCAGAAACACTGGTAGCTGGAAACTGTAGATTCTAGGTGGATAAGACCAGTGGAAAAACAACAAACAGGCAACAGTAATATCTAACTCTAACTAAAGCTGACTGTAAAGCTGTGCAAACAGACTTTACGGTGGTTATACTGGAAGCTAGTGCACTGGCTCAGTTATATTTTACTGTCAGGTCCTGCTGGTTAGCTGTCAGCAGGTTTCCCAGCCCATTGCAGTGGTAATGCCAGACCTATGTAGGGCAGCATCTATATGGGTCAGATCTGCTGGGCCTGAGCCTCTCTTTCAACTGAGATATTCCCCATTTTATGTGATGGTATGTCGTATATTTTAGTACTATGATTGTCATAAAACTTGTCGCAGCTTCTTTTCCTTTAATATTTTCTCGGAGGGATTCTGAAAAGATGGTTACTAAAAAGCCAGACCCCAAATAGTTCAGTGGGTTTTTTTTGTTTATTTTGTTTTTTTGGGTGTTTTGATTTATTGCACAAATTGGACATATTTATGCGCTTGCACTCTTCCTATTTTAATATGGTATTAATCAGCCAGAGACTTTAAAATTAGTTTGTGTAGCTAAATCTGGAGCATTGACTTGATGGCCCCAAGTGCTCATGTTTATTCGTGTGCATTGACTTAAATTAAAACTGCATCTACATTTCATCCATACTTCTTGTGTATTAACCGATAAAGACCCAAACATCCACCGTCGACCAAAAGCCTCTACTGATTTAAACTGTTCATCCACTAATCCTATCAATGCATGTAAATACTTGGTGTAAAATGCAGTTTATCATCTTTTCATGGTCGTCAGATATGACCCATTTGGACGTTCAGAGGCTCCGTAGTTACCGTAGAAACACCGCCATCTTCTACAACACTGACTCACCAGTAAAACCCATAGAGTTGGATCAATGGCAGTGGATGAACACACTTTGTTTGTTTAGTTAATAATATATTCTACTGACAAAGCCACTTTTTTTAATCATTTTTTTATCTGTTTTGATATAATAACCTATGACTTTGAGCTTTTACAAACAGCCACATGATCAGTCAATTAAACGTAATTAAATAGATAATTTTCACCAGAAAAAATTCTAAATTCAGTGGATAATATTAAACTAAATGGTGATAAATCACATAAAAAAGGTTAAATAGAGAGAAAAATTAATTTGGGAACTGCCACAAAAGTCACACTGAGTCCTTATGGGTTAAAAAACCACAAAAAACACATTTTGTCAGTTTGTTGTGCTGGCTTTTTTTAACAGACTCTGACAATAGTAACAAAGATCCCAGTTCCACATAAGCCATGAAATAGTCTTTCCAATTTTAATTCTGTTGTCATTTTGAGATTTTTTTTTTTTTCAAGTCAGTTTAATTGTAAATAAAATGAGGAAACAGTTGCCGACTTATCTAAGCAGTTGTTTCTGAGCTGTTGTGAGTTAAAGAAGATGTGATAACCTGCCACATCGCCCCAGGGGATGGAGGGTCTTCACCCCTGTTTAATGACCTTCTCGTCTGTCGTGCACAGGCAGCCCAGCTGAGATGTGCCAGCTTCAGACCGGGGATGAGGTTCTGAGTGTGAACGGGCACCAGGTGGCAGACATGAGCTACACCGACTGGAAAACCCGCATGGGGGAGGCTCTGCAGGAGGGGAGTCTGGTTATGGATATACGCCGTCATGGCAAGAACAGTGAGTCATCTGAGGCCTGTGTGTGTGTGTGTGTGCATGTTTTCATCTGTGTGGAAGCAAGAGATTGAAGGGGAATGAAACAGCTGAAACACTCTAAGGTTCACATTCCTGGACTGACAGCACTGCTTATTCTGCTTGCATTGCTAAACAGTTTTGACACTTTAAATTGGTCCGTAAACTATTGTGAAATCATCCATGAATGATCTCATGACAGTTAAACGGTGAAGGTTCGGTAACTGTTTTTCTGTTTTGTCAAGGGAAGACGGTTACAGCTTGGACCTCAGTGGGTTTTATTCCTACTTTTGTTTCCGTGTATGCATTTTTGTGCCCTGTTTTTCTGTATTTTTCTAATACTATTTTTATTTCTTCTGGTTGATTTTCTTTTTTTGTGCATTTTCTGTACACTCAGCACTCCTCAGCACTCAGCTCACTTCTTTGTATCCATACAGTGTTTTCCTTGTGAGAACTAACCCTGCTCAGGTCTATATTTCCTGAGTGCAAGTGTGTTGTTTCACAGTGTTAGTATAACAGGCTTACTTGTTCCAGTTACGTCAATCTCACCTTACAAAAACAATAAACCACCCAGTGTAGCTCACTTGAACTAACACACAGTACTTGTTAAAATATCTTAGTTAATGTGAGTGATTGTGAGCCTGTTAGTAACACTGTGTGTGTTTTTTGGAAGCTTTAATAGGGTGCATGGCTGGGGAAGGTGGTTTCTCTGTTACCCCCTGTTAGTCCCTGTAATAACACCATAACCTTGTCCCCTGCTTTATAGTGGTGTTCATGTAAAATGCAATGTTATATCAATGTTGATGTTGATATATACAGAACTACTGTACTCTTCAATACCCATGCACACACAAACATGTGACTTCATGTGCATATGCGTATGTGCATCCTATCTTTTGCCATTGCATTGTCTGCATGCAGACTGGGACAGAGATCAACCTTCCCTGCCTTTTAAAAGCCATAAGACCATCAATCTGACCAGTACGGATCATCCAATACTTCTAGGTCCTGCAGACACAAACACTGTCAGCTCCAGCCTGGATTTCACTTCGCTTATTTCTACTGAAACACAACCAGCCAAAGAGGCCTCCACCCATCCAGTCATTGTAAGTCACCCAGGACCACTCAAGTCATCTAAGGTTTGATTTCAATGTTGTTGCCGGTCCCGAGTCTTTTTAATGAGTGTCCACCCCACTGTGTCTCTCTGCAGGATATGGCTTCAAACGGAGTTAATGGCAGTTTCCGTGAGGAGTCGGTGACCATGAGGAACAAAGGTAAAGAGCAAAGCACTCAGTCAGAAAGGTTACAAAATTGATCTTACCTAACACAGAAACGTTTTGGGGTGAAATGTTCTGGCTCGACATAAAAATCCAATGATATTATTGGACACTTACTGTATTGCAGAACAAAATGATTATGTATTAAATTTAAAGCGAGACTCTACAGGTGAATAGGGTAAATTATGAAATAATAGATATTACCATGAAACTTCCTCAGTTGATAACTTACACAAGTATGAAAAAATGTATTGTAAGTTTGGAAATTTGTATGTTTAATTATGCAAATTATGCATTATTTCATTAAATATGCATGATTTTGCATATATATTTGGTATAGATCTGAGCATATGATAAAGCTGGGTGCAAAATTATTTTTTCATTTTGTTTAGACACAAAATGAAAAAGAATTACAGAGAGATTTCAGGATATCTGCTTTCATTACCTAAGAAAGTGAAATATACTGTCCATAGCCTAAAAAAAAAAATAACAAAAAATTGTAATTTGTTTTTATTCAAAATGTCACATAAATCACACCAGGAATGATTTATTAATAAATCCTTCTGGAAATATCTTCAGAATACTGCTAAATGTATAAATGGTAATTTTGGTGGGCATAGGTGATACCAGTCATGACAGACTTTAGTAAATGGATGACACTTAGCATGTCGCCTTAGAATGCTAGCTTCTTGGTAAATTTAGGCGAAACTTACTGTCACAAGTAAACAAACTGTAATAAAATAAACATCTTAATGTATATTTTTAAGGTTTTCTTTATAACAGCTTTAAAGAATGCACATTGACGGAATAAACTAGCCCAAAATCTCAAAACTGACCACTGCATGAAAAATCTATGTTTTACCTGCCATGTCTTGCCTTATGGTCTAATTAACCTGATGTTTAGTAACATTAGTAGGTATCTCTATATTTCTTCTCACTGTATTCTGTTTTCCATTTCTCATGTAGAGTCAGAACCCATATCTTTGAAAAACTTAAAACGGAGGTCAGAGTTTTTTGAGCAAGGTAAAAAGCAAAGGCCAAAGTGGGTGGGGGCTGTAAATGATAATAATTCCTTCTTGTTTTATGTGGTGGCTGGGTTCTCTGTGCTTTTGTCTCTCTGAACTCTTCAGATTTCCAAGGAATTTAATTGTCTGCTGTGCATGTCTATTATTGGGTTCATGTTCAATTGAAAAGTGATTATCAATTGATTATGAGTTCCCAAGACTGAAACGAATCCTCCGTGGCTCCATTTTGGGGGCTATGTTTGTGTCTGGTGCCATAGCTTAACCCTTTCACTGTGCCCCTTCCTCCCTTAGGCGGCTCAGCGTCCAGTGTCAGTGCACTGGTCTACCTCTGTGGTAAACAGGGTTGAGTGTGCAGTGACCTCCTCACCTTTGCTTGGTAGAACCTGAGACACTGACATGCTGTTTGAACAAAAAAAGTTTTGTGCTGTGTAACTTTGGAGAACATTACAAGATTATTCCCTGTCAAACATCTTTCTCAATCAGAAAAACATTCTTTTAAGTATTTCTTATGAAGACTTAAAGTACGGATGGGAACTGGTTCTCAAAACGTACCTCAATTCCTTGGAATCATTTGCCTGCCTATTTAACGACTGTGCTGATCAATTCTGCCTTGGTTGCGCATGTGTAATGATGTCACATGTATGCTGCATTGTTTTGGTTTAGAACATTGCCAACATGGCGTCGAGGCAGAAACACTCCAAAGTATGTCTATATTTCACTTGAACAGATGAGGGCCACTTATAACACCCCTCGCCCAAACTGGGCCCAGTGTCACCTGTTATTATTATTTGTGTATACTATATATGTTATATTTTCTGTGCAGAGGTGGAAATGTAATAGGCAATTAATGCAAACAAACCCATTTGTACTCTTTTAATCCCTCACCTTATGAGAATCAATAAGAGAATCGATAAGGAATTGGATCAATGAGCAAAATCAATAATGAAATTGGAATTATTAAATTCTTATCCGTTCCCATCCCTAACTGAAAGTGAATTCATGGTAAAATCCTCAGAAGTTCTTGACATTAAAGGGTTAGTTTGATTTTTTTTTTAACTGGGTTTGTATCTATAGTCAGTGTATTCTGTTCTGTAGGTGGTGGTATTTTAGTTACCTATAGAAAGTCAAAATTAAGCAGTTTAAATTAATACTAAATTTGGAATACTTTCATTGCTTTGCATTGAGTTCAACATCTTTTTTCTGATACAAGTGTAAAGCCCTGAGGTCCAGACTCACTGACAAAAACAGCAATTTTACCTCAGAACATGGAAGGTTGAGGTCAAACACTGCATTAAACAGTCTGAGACAGCTACACTGCAAAAACAGTGTCTCAAAACAAGATAAAGACACTAAAACTGAGGAAAAAAAGGTACTCAAAACATGTGAAATATCTGCTCATGCAGCAAGATAATTTCACTGGAAAAATTTTGTGAATTAAGATTGTTAAATCTACAAATAAGCACGTCTACAGATATATGACCATTTAAAATAAGAAATTAACTCTTAAAGCAAGACAAATTATCTCACACTTCTAAATCTAAGTTTGTTTTTTTCGTCTTGGTAAGAGCCGAATAATTTGCAGTGTAATCCTGTGTTTTATGATTGAAAGTTACTGTTTCACATGGTGTCTGGTGGCTTTTAATTGTAGCTGTATTGTTGTAGCTGCAGTTCCCTGTCAGAAAGGACTGTTTTTCAGGAAGAAAACTCTAAATATAATGTATACTCAAACTGACACTGAGGTCTCTTTCTACGTGGGCTATTTTTTGACGACTTAAATATATTTGGTTGCTGCCCCTGTCCACAGCAGTACATTGCTAAACATTCATGTCAGGACCTCTATCTGCTTCTCCCAGTTATTTGTTCATTTGCTGTAGTTAATTTACTCAGTATAGGCTATTGCAGACAACCTGATTTGAAGTGCAGACCAATCCAAAGTAACCTTTAAAGTCAAGAGTATTCATGGAATAAATACAGAGGAACATAAAAAAAATCAATATATTAAACTCTAAAGGTTGCACAGCATGTCACTGACACTATGTCAGTGTCCACCACAAATGCAAGTATTGAATCATCTTGTGTTTGTGGTATTTTTGACCAGTGTCCAGATTTAACACATGGTTACACTTTTCACTTTGCTGAGCATGATGTTAAAAGCATTCCTGTTGCTCTTCTGGCATGCACATATTGGTGCGTCTTTTTAAACTGCCTGCTCTGTTCTGGTGTGCATCCCATGCATGCTGCTGGAGTGTGTGTATGTTTGTGTGTGTTTTTCTTGTTACTTAGTTTGATCTAGTTTTTCTCACAATCAGTTTATTGATTTTCTTATTCAAAACTAATTCTGCCGTCATTCAATGCAATGTCAACTACTGGGTGATCTTGAATGGAGAGAATCAATAAATCTTACTGTGTGAAATGTGACCTTTTTTTTGCCCAAGGCTTGTTGAAAACTCTCATTATTGTTGTGGTTTTAAATGTCATTTTCATACTTGACTTAAAAATCAGGGTGAAACTTTAATAAGTCTGTCAATTTTGTGTTCATTTGCCGTATGGCCTCAAGGAGAACTGGAACATTTACATCATGTTCCTCTGCCTGTGCATGTCACTAGTATTGACTGGGTTATTTTCTTTCTTTCAAGGAGGATCGGATCCTGCAATGCCAGATGTGAGTAGTATTATCAGTGCACAAAGGGCAGTTATATCTCTTTTGTGTTTGCTCTTCTAGTATGACAACATCTTTGAAAGCAGATACAACATTTATTACAAAGTCCTGGCTTATTATTGAGCTGCTCAAATGGACTGTATTGGTGCTTCTCTTCAGAGGCTGGTCCAGTCTGTTTCATAAACCTCTTAGTCGGTCAATTACTCATGATTGCAGAGAGCTTTTATGGTATCTTTGAAAATAGAGAAGTGAAATGCCAGTCTTTGGACAAAGGCTAATGGATGTTCTACAAGTGATGACAGTCAATTCCACATGGTAGACTGAGAAATTTGTGAGATTGGGCTGTGCAAATAGAACTGACCTTACCTGTCTGAATATCATCTTGTCAGTTTTCAATTTCAAGTTAGCTGTACTTTAAAAAAAACATGAATAAAATCAAAATGCTAAGAAGTAATCTTTAATATTTGTCTGGTGACTTTTCAGTAATGTATAAAACTGAAAGTACAAGCATGAGCTCACATATTAAAGTGTCTTTTCTGTCTCCAGATACCTGTTCCTTCAATAACTCCATCTTCCAGCCGCTGGTCTTGGGACCCAGAGGAGGAGCGTAAAAGACAAGAGAAATGGCAAAAGGAGCAGGAGCGCCTCCTGCAGGTAGATAAAGGCACACTGCTACAGTAATTTGCAGAGTATGCAGTATCCTCCTGAGACTCAGGAAAGTAAGTTTTAGCTTTTTTACATTAAATAATTACCTTAGTTGAAAAAAAAAAAAAAAGCTTGATACAATAGTTTTTTTCAGATACATTAATCAATTCATTTTACCAATTTATTTTTATGGGATGTCCTTTGCAGTGGACCGCATAATTGTTTCTTTGAGTAAAGCTGTAAAACTCTTTTCCCCTACAGAGGATAATAATACATTGCTGGGTCTCAAGAGGATATAGCACTGATAGGAGGTGGAATTAAAACTACTACAAATAATATTTCATATACTTAAAATACATTAAATTGCATTTTTGTAGATTTATCATCATGTCTGCTTCTTTGGATGTATGTAAATATTGTTGTATTGTTTGTTTTTGCCATCTTGACCAGGTCAGTAGTGGAGAATAGAAGGGGGTATCAATGCTTTTGAAAAATGAATTAGTTTCAGCTTACTGTGTCTGTTGTACTGGCAGCTGTGTATGTAGAACACAATAGAAGTCAAAATGCCACATGAAACAATGTACTTGATCTGAAATAATCCTTTGAAATCCTTTCAGCATCCTGTTTGACAATAAGACGAGGCACAGAGAGCTGAAATGACAAGTTTGTGAGTCTTCACAGTCAACAGAGATTGCCTCTAATAGACTCAAAACAGACAACTTAATGCAGCATTCAGGCAGTTTGAAGACATGCGGCTGACGCGTACGCAACTTAAATGTAGTTGAATCTTGTCAAAACATTTCTGAGGGTCTATTTCTGGATGGAGATCAAAGGTGTCCAAGCACGGCGCCGATGTAGCCGGAGAGGCTTTTTCTCCTCCAGTTTTATTCCCTGCTGAATAAACGACCTGTTTTAATGGTGTGCCAGAGAGACTCGGTGCTTTGGGCAGACTTCTCTAGGTTTAACAGTTTTTAGGATGTTAGATAACATGTACAGTAGGTAAGTTTGAAGTGGAAAACATTTTCAAATTATACAGCTTTAATAGATTTTTTTTTTTTTTAATTTCTGTTCTGTATTTTTACCCATCCACTTCATAACATCTTACACTCAAAATGCAGCATTTTTCTCTGTTTATTGATAAAAATGTGAGGTGTGTGCTACTGAATTCCTGCATATTATCAAATTATCTGACCTATGACCTCTCGCCTTGATTTTTCATCCAGGAAAAATATAAACGTGACCAGGAGAAACTGCAGGAAGAATGGCTCAAGGCTCAGGAGGAAATAGCCACATCTGCAGACCAGCAGGAGGTAACGAAACAACAGTCATTAGAATAACCCTATGTATGAAAGCTGTAAAAATTATATGGTGCATGAGAGTGCTTGTTTGTCTCTATATGTCAGCCCTGCGATGAACTGGTGAAATGTCCAGGGTGTACCCCGCCTTCGCCCTTAAGTAGCTGGGATAGGCTCCAGGTGACCCCTGTGACCCTAATGAGGATGAAGCAGGTTCAGAAAATGAATAAATGAATGAATAATTGAATAATAGAAAAAGAGGATTCTCACATAGGAAAAATAAAATTAGGAGATTTGGAGAAAGGCAAAGGAGCTTGTTTGTTTAAGTGTTCAGTGCAAATTTTTATCATACGTGTACACAACATGTTATGAGGTGGTGACAAAATTATCATTACACTCAGTGACATAATAACTGCTGCAATGTAGTTTTACAATGAAGTGTTAAATGCATATGATTCCAATTCTTTCTCTCTACTCTGTAAATATAGATGTTAAATGAGGCTGGAGTCTATTTTTACATTCAAGCTGAAAAGGTTTGGAAATTCCCGGTGTAAATGTATGCAAGTTTATGCGCCATAATTACATAATAATTTATGTGGTGGGGCACTGATACCCCAGCTTATTTCTCATTTCTCATAAAGCACTGAGTCAAAGTGAAAGCAGAACAGTGTCTAGTCATGTGAACATCCACAAATGGCATGTGTGATTACTTTTAGTTTTTCCAATTCATTGTTTTGCAACAAAAACTCCCACTGAAATTTCAACACTTGCTGATTTGTCACCTCAGGGGATGCGTTAAGTTGCTTAATTACAATCTCCAGGAGGTTAATAAAGGTCAACATGCTTAACGCCATCATGTGCTTGTCTTTACTTCCTCTTTCCTCTCCTTCCTTCTGTTTAGCAGCCAGGGAGCCTGGAGGTGAACAGCCACAGTGTCAGCCCACACTCTCCTCTCTCACCCAAGAGCCAACCCACACCTCCTCTGTGGGAGGAGGAAGAGAGACACCGAAAGGAGGAGCAGGAGCGCCAAAGGCAGGCAGAGGAGAGGAGGAAGAGGGAGGAGGAGGAGCGGGAGCTTCAACGTCTGCAGGAGGAGAGGAAGAGGAGAGAAAAGCAGGAGGAGGAGGAGAGGAAGAAGAGAGAGGAGGAAGAGCTGAGATGGCAGAGGAGAGAGGAGGAGAAGGAGGAGGAGAGGAGGCGTCAGGAGGCTGCAGAGCAGCAGCGCAGGGACAGGGAGCGAGCATTGGAGCAGCAGCAGCGGTCAGTGCAGGACCTGCTCCTCCTGTATTGTCCTCAACATGTCTTTTGTCCCCTTCACCCATCAGTCATGCAAATAATAACCCATTTAATGCATAACCTGCCCTCTAGTCTGTGCATTAACATACATGGAACTAACATGTCTGCATGTGCTTTGTCCTCCACCTCTGTGCTGTAACCTTCGTCCCATCTCTGTGCCTTTCACCTAAGGGCTGGAGGCTCCTATGTCCAGCCTTCACTGTCATTTTCAGACAGGTTAGTACAGGAGGGACTGAGAATGCATTTATCACCCTGCATGTGTTTATGCAGGTAAACTCTTTTTCTGTAATGTACTAATCAAACTAATAAGCAGGTGCAAATGGAATCTGCAGATTGTTTTCATATTTTCTGCAGAGGCAGGGTAAAAATAATGTGTAGGATTCTTTTCTTTGCTTATTATGTGTCAGAAAACAACCAATTAACATAATAATCAGAAAATCTGTAAATAATAGGAAAACTCCTTTGCCTTCCTCTCGCTTTTACTCTTGTTGTCAAAAAGCGCTTTCTTTGGCTTCAGGTGGAAATTTTTTACTTTTCCTACAACTTATTTTACTTTATTTTAAGTCAGCATGACCTCACAGCAACATGAAATATCAAGGACACGTTACATTGCCTTTTTTAATATTCTGCGTAAAATTTGCTGACTTTTCTTCAGAAGTCTCTGTGGGCCTGCTCATAAGATTTTAGTTAAATTAAATGTGCTTTACTTCCATATTCATTAGTCCATATTTTTCAATGTCGGCTTTTTTTCTGAAATCTTCATGTAATTCTCTCCACCAGTTATCTTGGTAAAACAGTTTCTGCTTGCCTTAATTGCAGCAAAGCAGACTCCACAGGCATACAGAATATCCTGCCAAATTCAGATTTTTTTTCTTCTATATAAACTAAAACTGAAAGCACCGGTTGTATCATTATTACTGTATTATTACAGTGTGCATCTGCTGTGATATGATACATGTCTTTGAATCAGTTACTTGTGCTCTTTTTCATCCATTGCGACATAAACATATTGACTGAATGCGTCTGTCCAGATAATTATTTGTTCCCACTGGCTAAGACTACAAAAAGAAACATCTCTATGAAACCACTTAAACCCAGGATTTCATTTTTTACACTTTATTGTCACTAATTATGTTTATTATATGCATTTACTTTGCTCATAGGGCCAAGTCTAAATCTTCTCCCCAGCTCGACGAAGAGGAGAAACCTCAGTGGAAAGGTCAGTTTTCATGATTTGTTATCTGACTGTTAATATCAGAGGTTGCTTTGTGACATAAGGTCATGCGTTAACTGAAGGTGGGTAAACAGTTAGCACTCTCCATGATAGTTGTTCATAAATAAGTCCGTGCCCACTTGTCGGTCCTCCTGCTGCGTATGTGGGCTGTACCCTGCTGTAGGTGTGTCTGTCCAGCCGGGTGGCATGGCTCACTGGCTACTGGAGGAGCAGTTGAAGACTGCATGTGACAGGAAAGTCCAGAGAGAAAGGGCAGCGTCCCAGCTGGAGATGGAGAGGAGAGACATTCTCAATGCCATGAGATACAGAGAGCCAGAGAGAGGTGGGCTCGGCCCCTGAAGCTCCAACGCTCCACCTGCCTGCTGCTCCTGTTGAAATCCAGTCAATTCTCTCTCCTCATTACCCTGTTTGATCGCTTGATTGGTCAATAATCACATTTTACTAAATCAGAAATTATCACCGTTTGATTAACATCGAAAAAAACAAACAAATGATGAATCAATCAGTCTTCTTACCAGAAAATTATGTGTACTGATTTAGAGATTTCTTTTAACCCATAAGGACCCAGTGTGACATTTGTGGTATTTCCCAAATTATTTTTCTCTATATTTAACCATCATTAAGTGGTTTATTGTTATTTGTTGTAACATTATCATCTGTGGGTTTTTTTGTTTTTGTTTTTGTTTTTTTGGTTTTTTTGTGTTTTTTTTTTTTTGGGGGGGGGGTGTTAGTGAAAATCAAGTGTTTACCAACATTTCATTTACTGATCATGTAGATGTTTATAAAAGTTTAGATTAAAGTTGAGGGTTATTGTATCAAAACAGAAAAAAACAGAAGAAAAAGTGAATTTTCCAGTTAAATCTCTCAACTGAACATACACTCAGTGTGTCCATCCACTGTCATTCATTCAGTCATTCATTCATTTGTTTTGAGCAGAAAAAGACAAAGCATTGATCATTGATCCAACTCCATGGATTTTACTGGTGAATCAATGTTGTAGAAGATGTCAGTGTTTCCACAGTAACTACAGAGCCTCTTAACGTCCAAATGGATCATATGTGATGACCATGAAAAGATGAATAACTGCATTTCACACAAATGATTGACATGGATTACTGGATAAACAGGGATTAAACAGTTTATATCAGTACATGATTTTGGTAGATTGTGGATGTTTGGGTCTTTATGGGTTTAAAAAGGTTTAATGTAGAGAAAATTTAATTTGGTTACTGACACAAAAGTAGTGCTTTGTGGGTTAAACTTGACAGAAGTGATTTAACTTTTTTCCCATAAATTAATCACATCTCAATGTCTCATCAAAGCTACAGCAGAACAACGCATAATAACCATCGCAGAATTATAACACAATATCTACATAATCACAGCTATGTTCATCATTCCTTATCTAATTTCTCTGCCTGTTTCCAGCTTTGACTTCCAATAAAATGTAAATTTCATCCTGTGTAATGTTTGTTTTATCTTTCCACTCTGGGTGCAGTGACGGGTAGCGGAGGATTGGGTGAAAGGAAGGGTCAGCAGTCCGTGTCGCAGGCTGAGGTGGAGCGACAGCAGATCCTGAATGAGATGAAAAAGAAAACGCCGCTGCTGACAGACAACAGCTGGATCCGCCAGCGTTCCACCAGCACCATCACCAGCAAGGAGGCAGACATACCCTCCATGCGCAGGTACATACGACACATACCACATGCTGTTAAAACACTCAAAGAGAAGGTCAACCTCTCAGCTAGGTTGTGAGATTATGGTGTAATGTTCACTAATGCAATGGTGGTTGGCATTACTAATGTCCTGGGACTTACATTGTGTGCTGAAGTGTATTGATCTGGCTGCCAGTCTGGCTCTAGCAAATTAAATTCAATTATTACTAAAAAACGCTACACATGCAGTTGGCAGCCAGACAGTTTTAATGCCTCTACTAACTACCTAACGTGGGCGGCACATGCGTTGGCTTTGCAGAGGCGAGTCTCTTGACAACTTGGATTCCTCCTACAACTCCTGGCGATCATCGTGGACACCCAGAAGTAGCTCTTATAGCCAAAACTACTCTCGTCCTAATTCTGCCCTCTCTGGCAGTACTTCTTTTCACGGTGGTTGGTCAGGAGCACGACAAAGCTCCTCCACTCTGCCTTCTTCATCCTCTATGGGCTCCCTGCGAGGTGGGGCGGGAACCCCCTCATCCCCTTGGTCGAGGCAAACGCCCTCCCCTTCACTTTCTTCACCGTCACCCACCACCTCCCCAGAGCCCACGTCAGAACCACCTCATCAGCGGAGCAGGTAAAACCAACAATGCTGCTTCGGCTAATGCTTCCAACACACTGCCTCTAACCTCTCACTGGTATACTGGGTTGTATAAGCATTATCCAGGTGCAATTCTAAGGGGAAATGTTGGTAAAGATATTTCTAATTTAACCCATAAAGAGCCAGGGCTACTTCTGTGTCAGGTCCCAAATAATTTTTTCTCTGTATTTAACCTTTTTTAAGTGATTTATTAGCATTTATTGTAATATTATCCTCTTTAATTTTATCTTTTCAGTGTAAATCATGTATTTTCCTATATTTAATTCACTGATTATGTAAGTGTTCATAAAAGGTCAGAGTTATTTCAAAGGTTATAAAATAAAAATAGAGAAAACTAAAGAAAAAGTGACTTTTTCAGTCAAATTTATGATAAATTGAACATAAACCAAGTGTCTCCATCCACTGTCATTTATCAAACTCCATGGGTTTTACTGGTGAATCAATGTTGTAGCCTCTGAAATTCCCAATACTTCATATCTGATGACCATGAAAAGATGACAAAGTGCATTTTACATCAGTTATTTCTATGTATTGATATTGATTGATTAGTGGATCAACAGATGTTACACATTTTGCATCAGTAGGTGGTTTTGGTCACCTGTGGCTGTTTGGGTCTTTATGGGTTAATATACACACATCTAATAACAAATTGATGTTTTATTTGATTTTGTTATCTAGCATTATTAATCATTTTATCTTCCATTCCAGACCCGAAAGGTTAAAGAGATACATGCAGTCCTTTGTTATAAGTTACCTGTTTGATGTCACCTGCATTGTTTTGGTTTGGCTTGTGCCTGTATTTATGACCACATGTATGCAATAAGACTAACTGTCCAGTATCTCCTAAATGGTGGTCACTATGTTTACGCCAAGTTGATTTCAGGTCATTATTAAACATACAGACTACATATTTACTCATAGATGCTTTTTTGCAGAAAAAACATAGAATCCCAGAGAATGTCAAAAGAAGTATTTTATAATTTTTGAGAGAGACATACATGTTCCTTAGTTTACATGCAATAAACTAGATGAGTGGAAAGATTAATTTGACCAAACATATACAGGCTGGTCAAATAAAAAAAAATTTTAAAAAAAGCCCCCCTCTAGCATTTAACCTCATATAGGTTAACAGCCATCAATTAAATAATTATTGTGGTGATTAATGTGTCACCTACAACATGTTCTTGTTTGATAGAGAGCATAAAGATTTAATGGAAAAAAGGTCAAATGGTCCCGATTGACCCTGTTCTAGTGTGATGGATGCATCAGGGTGAAAAGAGAGGTGGGTATAGTGATTACCCATCATGCCTAGTTCCCATAGTGTATGCCTGTGGGGGCAGTGTTCTGATCTTGGGCTGTTTTAAATCAGGAGTAAGTTCAGAAATATTACATGTCCATAAAATTATGGAACAATGACATTCAACAGTGACAATCAAAGTTGAAGGTTGTCCAAGGAAATATTAGAGTATGGGGGGGGGTTGGCGATGTTGTGTATGTAAATGTATAGATATTGGTGTAAAAAGCTTAACATTCATCAGTTTTTTGGATGAAATACATTTCATTTTGCACGCTTTTGCTTACAAAATGTTCATGAAAAATATGCTAAATCTTTATAGGTTACTGTAAGTTAGTACATTTCTGCATGAAAAACTATTTTATGGTTGAGCCTTGATACAGGTTAGGTATAAGGCATACATCCAAGCTCTGTAATAGTTACTCAGAGAGAAAACTGAAGAAAAGCTGGGATCTTAGAATGGTCTGCCCAATCACCTGACCTAAATCCTATTGAGCTACTCTGGGAAGAACTAGATTTCAAGGAGAGGAAGAAATATCCAACTGGCCAAAAAAACCTCTGGCAAGTTTTCTAAGAGGCATGGCAAATTATTTCAGCTGAAATGTCTGAGGAACTAACTGTTCTGATGCTGGATGGAGTGCATAAAACTGTTGTAGCTGCTAAGGAAAGATTTCTTTATCATGAAAATAAAGTCTAAGTGCTTAATACCACATTAGTACATATATGTATTAGTTTGGTCAAAGTAAATCCTCATGCTTTTAATTGCATACAAACAAAATAACATGCATGGGTGTCTTGAAAACAATATAGCAGTTGTTTCCATCCAGACATTTGACAAGCACTGTACACTTTGTACATTAAAATCCACTTGGAGTCATTTTCTCATAGAGATACACAGTTAATAAATGCACCTCAGCCTTTCTTTGTATCGTGTTATCGTGAGTATCACGCTGTGGCATCAGCATCTATAAGTCATCTAAATATTGACAAAAATGTGACAAAAAATTAAGAGACAACATGAGAAATGTCAGACACTGCAGATTTTTATTGAGATGTGTGAGTATGTTTCAGATGAATGACAGCTGGTCAAATTAAACAGTAAAAAAAAAAAATCAATACAATATGCAATATCAATGTTTAAACTAGTAAGAGGTCACAAATCAATACTTAGTAATTTTTTTCAGTCAGCTTTCACCTGTATTGACATGCTCTTCACTAATCTTTTACATTGTTATTGACTTATTTATGTTACTTCTCATGCAAAAAAAAAAATGCAAGCAGCTTGATTTGTTTGTATGGCCTGTGATTGTCCCTCTTCTACTTAATCACATTTGAGAGGTTCTGGTTGTGAAATTTTGCATCGTCTCTTCATTTTGTCCAGCGCTGAATATCTTAACCAAAGTGTATACCAGTGTAAATGTGTGTATGTAACCACTCATGCATGCATTTGTTTATGCATGTGTGTGCTTAGCTCTCATATCACAGCTGTACATTTTGTAATCCAGGTCAGTGAGTGGCAAGAAAATCTGTACGTTCTGTGACACCCCACTGGGAAAGGGAGCAGCCATGATCATCGAGTCCCTTGGACTCTGTTATCATTTGAAATGCTTTAAGGTGAGAGTTGTGCTCCTGATGACCCGGAGCAGCTCAGCAGAACTCCTCAAAAACTAACCTGATCACTCCAGATTAGGGCTGCACGATATTGGCAAAACTTGCGATGTACGATATGGGTGTACAGCATTGTGATAACAGTAATATTGCGATATTTCTCCTTCACCTAAAGAAATATCAATTTCATCTATTAAGAAAAATGTTCCTTAAAATGAGCCAATTGTTTGTATGTTGACTAAATTATTTATAATTTAAGACAAAATACTGTACTACTGCAATCAGTGACCCAATTCTGTGGTAGAACCTGGTGATGCTGTTACCATAGACCAGGAGTGTCAAACATGCGGCCCAGGGGCCAAAACCAGCCCGCCAAAGGGTCCAACCTGGCCCACAGGATGAATTAGTAAAATACAAAAATTACATTGAAGACATTAACAATCAAGCATGTGCAAATCATTTTAGCTTAATTCGATGTAATGTCGGTCAGACCAGTAAAATACAATTATAATAAACTATAACTAATGAAAACTTGCAAATTTTTCTTTGTTGTAGTGTAAAAACAAACTAAGTTGTGACAAAAAATGAATAAAGACATTTACAGACTATCCTTTTACAAAAATGTGAATTAGGTGCTATTTTATTCAGCCCGTTATTAAATGTTTTGTGTATTTGTCGATCCACTGTGATCTGTAAGTTGTGATGAACATGTGAAAATGAGAAGCTGAGGCAAAACAATGGCATAAATTGTTAAAATTGCACTTTTTTCAATGTGTAAATGACAGATGTATTTCATAATAACTAAAGTGCCACAATTCCATCAT
Organism: Fowleria isostigma; assembly: GCA_029814645.1. Classification (NCBI taxonomy): domain Eukaryota; kingdom Metazoa; phylum Chordata; class Actinopteri; order Kurtiformes; family Apogonidae; genus Fowleria; species Fowleria isostigma. The sequence continues at coordinate 19,122,898 of JAPTGZ010000015.1, read as the reverse complement.
GGAAAAGTTTTAACTAAACTATATTCCATTGCTTGCCTGGTTTGGTAAATACTGCATATTAAAATAAAACATTTAAATATAAGTGTTCAGGTCTTGTCCAAAGTTGAGCTCTGAAAATATTTCCATCTTTTCAACATTAATAACATATAAACTTGCATTCAACCAGCAGCAGTAGCATTACTTCAGTTTTTGGCCAGAAAAACTGTCATGTTAGAGTGGTAGAGAAAATCACTCTGGTACCCCATGGTGTGAAAAGCAGAAAGTTAATTAAAAAAAAAAAAGAAATTATTGCACATCTTTACGATATGAATATTGCACACTCTGTTATCACGATATCAATATTTTTTCAATATATTGTGCAGCCCTATTCCAGATTTCTTCTCTTTTTTTACTAATCTGACATGAATGACTCTCGACAACCTGATGGTTTAAATGGTTTTAATGGTTTTTGTGTTTGTGCCAAAACCTGGAAGTCACTTTAATCAAGACCTCACTTTGTTTCCTTCTTCCTAAGCTTCACCCTGGTTGGTTCGTCCTCATACCGTGATCTTCACCTGTTTCTGAAATGTGATCCTCTCCATCAGTCTTTGTCTTGCGATTTTCACACATTTCTTTGCCTTCTTATTTTGTCTTTACATGTAATCAAAGGTCTTCAGTCTGTCTGTCTGTCTGTCTGTCTGTCTATCCTGATCCCTCTGTTTACTTAGACACTTCAGACACTCAGACCCCTGTTGACTCATGATGCAGCTCTTTAACTCTTCCTTTTCCTGATTCTCAGTGTATTGATTGTAAGTCAGACCTGGGAGGATCAGAGGCTGGTGCTGAAGTCAGAATACGAAATAAGCAGCTCTACTGTAACACCTGCTACATGCGATTTAAAAGTGAGTATGATCTAGGAAGTGGCTGAAAAAGGTTGAACTAAAAATCGAGGTTTTGTTACAGGGTATAGGTGATATTGATAGGATGGAGTTAAATTTAAAAGACAAATTTAGTAATTATTGGAAGGACTGGGTTAATTTTTGTAACATTAAGAGCTGATTTTACTTGATAAGAGAAATATGCATATACAGTCATGGGAAAAAATTATTAGACCACCCAATGTTTTCTTCAATTTCTTGTTCATTTTAATGCCTGGCACAAATAAAAGTTCTTTTTTTTTTGGAAAAATATAATTCTAACAACAAAACAGCTCATATGAGATTAAGTTAAGAGCTGATATCTATCATTTTCCATAGTTTTCATGATAATAACCAAAATCACGTAAGTTCTTACATCAATAGCTATAATATGACATTATATTGACAAAAACAGTGCTTTTAGATATGTTTTGTTTTCTGTCTGTTTTAGTCACATGATACATACAGGAGTTAGTACTTGATTGCATAACCATTGTTTTTGATGACTTTTGTTGGTCTAATAACTTTTTACATGACTGTAGACTCATGTAAACCCCTGGATTAGGCTACACACTTTAAAAGTTCAGTGTTAATCTTCTACAGGGGAAAAGGGTTTATGAAAGACAAAAAAAATGGAATGGAAAAAATACTTATTATTTCTCATTAACTTTATTTTAGGTATATTTGTGGTATATTTTTAGGTATATTTGTATCATTTCTCTCATTGCACCCTTGTATGACTATGTTTTTGGGGGGGTTGTTAGTTTTTTCTTTACATATATAGAAGTTATATATATGATGTAAAATGTTGATAAGATAATGCTGCTTGAAAATAGTAATAAAAAGATAATTAATTAAAAAAATAAAAAAATAAAATCATTATGATCAAGCTTATCCGGATGAGAATGTGCCGTTTTGTTTGTTTTTTTGCTTTAGTTTAATGCTGATTTTCCTTTTCTTTAGCCGGCCAACCAACCGCTATGTGATGTGACTGTACTCCAGCAAATTGATGAAGAGACTACTTGTGACAACAACCCATAAAGCCATAGCAAATAGCACAGACATTCTGCAACGTTGGACATGCACATTCATGTGACGCATATTCACTTCGACAGTGTGATCAAAACGATGAGCTTGCTAAGAAATATCTACTTTATTGTTATATTAAGTATTACAGTTGTACAAAGTGGGGTTGTGCATGCACCGGAGGTTTTCAATGTTTTAGCCATGAAACTAATCTATAAGATTATTGAGGCAGATCTTTTTAATGATGCATTTTAGACAGAAACAGATTTTAAAGATGGATTATTTTAGTTTTTGAGGAACCCTGCAGGATCACCATCTCTTGTTCATGATTCTTCCCCCGCTGAGTCTTGTGGTATTAATGTTTGTCAAGCAAGGTATTCTTATCATGTTTATGTGCCTTTTTTGTTTGTAACAGGGAAAAAAAATTAAGAATATTCTTTCAAAATATATTTAAAAAACTGTCTGCTTCTAAGCACTCATCTGAAGTTATCAGTGATAGATGGAAGATTGTACACAGATTTTCCATGTGAAGAATATATCATACTGAATGGCATTGAGGCAAATTTATTCCAGTACGTTTGTAAATAAAACGACTAAATGCTTATCGTGTGTGAATTTATTTCAGCGGTAAAATTGCATAATACTGTAACGATATTCTCATACATGATGCAAGGCTTTTCCTGTCACTGTAATCAGGGAATCCTTATCCTGGTCTTTTCTCTGTCTGTCCCTCTGATTCTCTGTTTCTCTGTAGTGTCACAGTCATAATGAAAAGAATTTCAATGAGCTTTTGTTTCCAGGGTTCAGAGGACATGCTTGCTCAGGGTGCTCCAAAGCCAATTTGTCATGCATATTTCATTCAATTGGCATGCATTACATTTGATTACACTTTGATAAGCAGTTTTCCTAATGTATGCTGTCATTCTGACTGTTTCGTGGAATAATATCTGCATAAACATACATTGAATATTCATACGGAAATGAGGAGGAATATTCCTGGTTTTCATTCCAAGATCCCAAGTGCTTTTAAACAGTAAGGTAAGGAGTTGTCCTCCTTTTCTATGAATAGAAATATGCTCCATTGAAGTAATATATGGGGGAAAAAAATAATTTAAAAAAAGTTGGACTACGGATAAATTGGCTCTGTATTTTAGAGGGGAAGCACAAACAGCCCCTTGAGGCAGCCATCTCAAATTCTTAGATTCCGTTTTTAGATTTTTCTTGGCTCTCTCTCGGGAGAACGATTTTAATCCTAATGCTTAGAAAACAAGCACGGCCTGAATGGCGCCGAGCAGAGTCGAGTGACTGTGAAATCTAAAACCTTTTGGGATAAATAGCCCATCTTTTTCTTCCAAAGCTGAGGCCACAACTATCCTTTATGGAGGGTTTTCATGTGAAGAACTGAATAGCTTTGGTATGTATGTGTGCTAGGAGTTGGAAGAAAACAGGCAGCTTGGATGTTCAAAAAAATAAGGAGATGGAACACAGATGGAAGAGCTTAGACATGCCTGCTCTACTCTCCATCCAAAAGTCACTCACAACAGTTTATTATTTGCTTCGCTTTAAGGCTCTCCCACTGAGAGGACAAGAGATTTTACTGGAGGTGTCCTGACATGACCATGTGGTTGGGTTTTCAACTTCCAATCAACACACAAGAATGAGTCTGATAATCATGCTCCATTTCCACATCAGAGTCCACAGCCTCAGTTCCTGGTGTGACTTTGTCTTGCCCTTGCCAGAAGGGGGCACTGTGATCCAAGATTTTAGCATGACAAGAATGACGATCCAAAACCTGTAGCTGGGCCTGGCCTAGTGGAAGAGAACACCAGGGCCAGTTTATTTTGTCTCTAAAACAATTGTTTTGATTACTCAGCATAAAAGACATACATTTTGAGTTTCTAGAGCTGAGTTTATTTAATTTGTACCTGGATTACAACTGGATATACATATAAGAAAATATATGAGAATACAGTGTAAATTAAGAACAGTAAAGATTGTAAATGAATGGATACAGCATAGATTCAGAATGTAAATAGCAATGCATAAAAACATATGTTCAAAATATATGCCTATGTTTAAGCTTATATTTTATAATAATCAAATACTATATATTATATTAAAAAAAACAGCAGAAAGATGTGTCTTTTTTGGATTCTCACTCTGTTACCATAAATTAATGTCTTTTAAAACTAAAATGAAAATGATATCAATTTCATTTTGGGATATAATGCACTCATAAATATTCACATTTTCTTTGAAGAACACTTTTTGGCATTTTTCTAAACCTTATATAACTGCTGTATATCCTCACTTCATTGATAATGATAAATTAATGTTTTTATTAAGTATTTTGTTATTATTCCTTAATGGCATGTTAAAGTACTTGCTTAGGTCTACAGTTATTAGTTATTATGGTTGCTGATAAATTAGTTTTTAAAAACAGATATGGAATGATTAGTATTGCTGCACAGTGCTTTCTCGCTCCATTACTTGCTTGGCCAGGCCCAGCTGGGCTCACTTGCACCAAAAAGAACGACTTTTATTTACCTTTACATTCTGAAAAGCAGAGGAAAGTGCTATGTACTTGACATTGTCATTTGTACATAATGCCTTAAATGTCATTAACAGGTTGTGACACTGAATTATAGTGCTGCTTGGTTGCCAGTCTAGAACATTTTAAGTTTCCTGAAAGTAAACACATTTCATTCGTAGGCATAAGAGATGCATCACCTCCTGTTATTTGACATTTAGAGAGGAATTCTTTTCACACTTAAGAGAAGCCACCAGGTACTAATTCACCTGCAGCGTCAACTCATTCTATAATTAGTCATATAATTGCAGTCAGTCTCACCAGACCTGTTGCTAAGGCTTAAAGACACCATACTCACAGCTCGAAGCCCTGTCATACACTGAATTAAGTACAGAGATTAAATTCCCACTGCATTAGTATGAATCTTTGAGGACATTATCCTGTAAGTGTACAGAGCGTTGAATTGTCACTGGAGAATGTACTTTATAAAGAAAACATGGTGTAAGCAATTGAAGAAATCATTTAAAATATGAGGATGTGATGTTCTATGAACACAATAATTGTCAAATTATAACCTTTACAGAAGTTGTAATCTGTTCACCGACGCTGCTGTTACTTTGGCAGTTACAGCTCTGCAGGCGTAATGATGTGTCCCATGTTGATTCGATTACAACACATATCTGCAGCTATTGGAAACAATTAGAAACTATTAGATGATGCTGGGAACAGTGTGAATATTAAGTATGCTAAATGACATAACCTTGCATGACCCTATTAATTCTAAAGAGATTTATGGACTTCTACTCTGCAGAATGTGTTTTATATATGACTCAAATTAAAGGAAGAATATAATGGAAGTGGTCTCGTCCAGGATGATGGTGACCTTGTATAATGGCTCATTGAATGGTTTGGTGAGTATGAAAATGATGTGGATCATATTGTTTGGGATTCATAGTTTCAGTATAACCAGTGGTGGGTGGTCCTAGACCATTTGGTAAGCTAGGCAAGCTTTACAGATGGTGACCCCTCCTCCACCCAAAAAAAAAAACATACACAAAAATACCTCATGTGCAAAGAACTGCACATTTATTTAAACAAAAATAATAAACAATGAAACAATATGTGCAATTTTTTTTCCAAACAAAATAAAATAAATGTCTTCTATAATTAAAAAAAACAATTAATGAACTTTTTTCTTTTTTTTTACAGTAAAGTAGTGCAACATCTACATTAGAAACATAAGAGAAGCTGAGAAAAAACTGCAAACTCAAGAATCTGAACATAAAATCAGAAAACTAATAAATAATACAATAATGTGTGCAAAATTCTGTAACACAAAATGTGATCCATGTAACATGGCAAATAATCAAAATATAATATACAAAATAAACCCAAAAAAATAAAGCGCAAATTCACCTCAAGTAAAGAATTGTATTTTATATTTTACTTTGTATGATCACACTTCACACTTGTATTTACAGTCCAATCCTTCTGGCCTTTCTTGCTGCATGTTTGGTGCCCTCCCTCTACTGGGTGGTGCCCTAGGCAACCGCCTATATCACCTGTAGGAAGAACGTCCACTGAACATAACTGAACACTGATGGGAAGATTTAGCACCAGTGTGTTTGACAGTCAAAACACCATCATCAAAACACCAAAGTGGGGAAAGAGTGGAGAGTAGAGTTCACAGACTTGGAGAAACAGTGACGAAACCCACTGAAGTTGTTGTGGGGTCATGTAATGGCCCAACACCTTACTAAGACCCTTGTTTTTTCCTAAAATTTATCACCATTTATGTCTGTGATCTTTTTTCTTTTAACCAATCCATGTTCACCGGTACCAACTTTAGTGTAATTATATAATTTCAGTGTATTTAGTTGATTAAACCTGTTGCACTACTAACACACAAATGTTTCTGCAGGAGCATAATATAAAAGCATTCATCATATGTAAATCAAAAAACCAAGCTCATTGCTGTCTAGGTTCTTCATGGGGGCCACAGGTGGTGATCAGCCAGTTAGTATCAACAGATTATAACCTCTCTTCTGCACTCATTGAAATATTTTTTTCCTAACTTGTACAGAGATATTGATCTGTGACCTTTCGTTCAATGAGGAAATGATCATCCCGGATCTCTACTTGCTCATCAGGAATTCTGACTCTAATCCCTGCCTACAGAAGGGCAAATCTCATCCAAAAGGAATTCAGTTTCAAGCTGTAAGGTTTATACAGCTAAACATGCCAAGAGTAAAATTCATCTGCAGCTGTTCTTTAATTATGCATTACTTTATAGTACAATTCTGAAGTTCCTTAGTTCCTGACCTTTTCTAAAAGTGTTACACTCCCTACTGTGTAGGAAGTGTAATGCTGGATAATTAGGTAAAATCCAAGGAGTTTAGTTTTGTCTTTTGTTTTTAGTTTTGTTTTATCTTTAGGTTTTATACTCTACTTTATACTCTGAGTCATCCTGTTAAAATCTATTCAATTTTAACAGTTAACACATAAAGACACAGTGGTACTTTTGTGTTAGTTCCCAAATTACTGTTTCTCTCTATTTAACCTTTCTTAAGTGATTAATCACCGTTTATCACAATATTATCCTCTCTATTTTGCATTTTTTCTGTGAAAATCAGGCATTTGTAACTCTGAAAAAGGCGCACACCGACACATGTTGGTGTGTTTTCAACTCTAACCTCTATGAATTAATCTACACCCCTCATGAAATAAAGGCTTTTTAATATTTTCTAACCAAGTGGGAGCCTGGATTTTTGTTTTTTCCATTTTTCTATATTCATTTTATCATGTACTTTAATCATCATGCTGAGATTTCATTTAAGGGTTATCATATTGTGGCAAGGACGAAGAGGGCCTGGGTAGGCTTCAAACCTCAGACTCCCGGGTGATAGGCACATGTGCTAACCAGTCAGCCAAAGGGATATCCCCTTGGCCAAGCAGCCAGGGTGTATGATCAATCAGAGGCATAGTGACAGGACTGCCACTGCCACTGTCACAATATCAAAAACAGAGAAAACATAAGAAAAAAATTACTTCTTCAGTCAAATCTATCACTAACTGAAAATAAACCATCCATCCACTAACGTTTATCAAACTCCATTGGCTTTACTGGTGAATCAGTGTTCTTGAAGATGATGGTGTTTCCATGATCAGTATGGAGCCGCTAAACATCCAGATGGGTCATATCTGATGACTATAAAAAGAAGACAAACTGTATTTTACACCAATTATTTACATGTATTGATAGAATTAGTGGCTCTAAAGTTATGAAACATTTTAGATCAGTTGAGGCTTTTGGACACTGGTGTATTTTTGGGTCTTTCTAAGTTAAATGCCTCGTTTTTAACACTCAGTATTCTTACTTGATGTGTTCTATGACTTAAAGACCTCCTCTACTTAGTGGTTTCATGTTAAGAAAAG
>JAPTGZ010000015.1:19087288-19099604 GCA_029814645.1 Fowleria isostigma | reverse complement strand
ATCTTTTTAGTATGTAGCATCACTATCCAGGGAAACAACACCTCTCTAAAACAGTCCAAAAAAATTTGAGCTCAAAAATATCCTGGATAATCCATACTCATTGGATCAATGGTACATGATAGAATGAAATAGTTACCCAGATTTCTGATTTGTAGCATTAAAGATAACAGGATAAAATATAAAGTACAGTATATAAAAGGTAAAAATAGGGTAGAATAAAAACTCCCATAAAATGTAGAAACAAAATAGAAGATAAAATATTTCCTTAATGTGAGCAAAATTTCACAGTATGCAGCAACAGTACAGTTTAAAGTGATGGTGCGTAGCTGTGGCATCAGCAACAATGAAATAATAAAATGGCATTATGACCAAACACTGTTCACAGAACATTTCCCTTCCCTTTAACCCTTTCATGTACAGTGGTCACTATAGTGGACAGTTATTTACTTGTATATTTATGGGTTTTGTTGTTGTAGTTCCATATCGGCCAATACAGTGGACACTCATGCACCATCCCATAATACTCTGACATTCAGGCCAATACTGTAACTTTACAGTTCTGGATAAACCTGACCTGCACCATGTTTGAGTGAAAATCAATTGCTAATTGTTATTAGACTGTAATTAAGAGTTTTCTTAAACAAAAAGGTTTTTTTGTGTGCATATTATCTCCATGAAGTGAGTAATAACTAGTATTAGTGTCTAATAAAATGTGAGAAAACGTCAGATTAGCTGCATAAAAATGGTTTATTTCATAATTTTCACACAATTTATCATTTCTGATATTACGTTTTAAAATACACAAATGGTGTCCAGCTAAGTGGACATTTTTGTAACTGTAAAGAATGGGTTAATTTAAAAAAAAAAAAAAAAAATCTGTCATATTATTTTGTCATGCAATAGGCTCATAAAAAAAATTTAATGTCATTGTTTTTTTTCGTTTTTTTCCATGCCAAAAGAGAAATAAAACACCCGAGACAAAAAAAAAAAAAAAAATTGACTAAGGTTCTGATACTTCCTGCATGTGAGGGTTCATAACCTTTTGGTCTTTCTGATGGTGTTCTCCTTCCTCCCTTAGATTCCACCCTCCCAGTGTGGTTGGGGTGATGGGGAGCGCTGCAGCCTCAGCTAAGCTCCTGGGTCTGTCTCCTGCTCAGTGTAGTCACGCTCTAGCTGTGGCGGCCTCCTCTGCCGGGGCTCCTTTGGCAAACACCGCCACACAGACCAAACCTCTCCACATAGGAAACGCCGCTCGGAGAGGCCTGGAGGCCGCACAACTGGCTCAGATGGGACTGGAAGGAAACCCGGCCATTCTGGATATGGACTGTGGGTTTGGGATTTACTACAAAGACTACAGTCCTTCTGCCATGTCTGACTCTACTGCTGGTGGCTTTAACTGGATTCTAGAAGATCAGGATGTGGCCTTCAAGCGCATCCCTGCTCATCTGGGGATGCACTGGGTGGTGGATGCAGCGCTGGAAGCTCGGGCCAAGCTTGAAGCAGTCATGAACTTTGACCTCGGCCAGATAAGGAGCGTTAAACTTAAAGTACCACCATCCAAGTACATCAACTGCCCATTACCTACATCTGAGCACCAGGCCAGGCACTCGTTTCAGTTCAACGCCTGCTCCGCCCTCTTGGATAATAAAGTGACAGTATCTTCATTCAGTGAGGCACAAATAAACAGAACATCTCTGAAGGAATTGCTGTCAAAAGTCAAAGTGGAGACCCCTGATGACAACAAAGCCAATTTTGATAAGATGTACTGTGAAGTGGAGATAGAGACCAGTGGAGGGCAGTGTTTCTTGGCCAGGTGTGATACCTTTTACGGCCACTGGAGGAGGCCACTGAGTTATGACGACCTGGTGGAGAAATTTAGGGCAAATGCTTCGACAGTGCTGAGTTCAGAGGGAGTGGGAGGAGTGATTGATGTGATAGGAAACATTGAGAAGATGCAAGAATGCTCATCTTTGGGATCATATGTAAGAATGACAAGAAACCTGAATGAGGAGCTACATTAATGTATGTGAACTGTGCATGTCAATGTTTCTGAATATTTGGAAACGAAGAATTCAAAGGCACTTTTTGATTTCCTGAACAGCATTGAAGTATACGTAGCTGTTTTTATAGGTGTAACTTGACCTGCTGTAACTATGGAGACATTTTAACATTTTTGGAGTTTCTTGGAATTCAATCAAACAAGGACCTCAACTGAGACACCTTTTAGAGTCTGAGAGATGCTTTATTTTCACCATGTTATGTTAAATACTCTGCATGAAAACAAATCTCTCAAACTTTTAATTATAAAAGCCATTGAATTTCTAGCACTGGATTTTTTACTTATTTTTTTTTGTACTGAAATCAAGTATCTGAATTTTTTCTCTCTAAATTTAACACTATATTTTCAATATCTTATTTTCACTTTCATTTTTCAATGTTCATTAATCTAGAATTAAAAAAAAAAAATCACATTTAAAACATTCAAGTAATATAAATTCAAGCTGTTAAACTCAATAGACTAAATTCAGATACAAAAAATTCAGTTGCAAAAAAAATTTGATAATTTCACAACAAAAACTCAGTTCTATAAATTTAATGGCTTTTATAATTTGCTTTCATAACTGTGCAGCATTTCATTTTTTGTAAAGTACATGAAAACTATGTAACAAATAATGTTGTAATTATTTGTTACATGTCTTTGTCCTCAGTAAAGTGAATCCAAGATAAAAAGAAATGAAAACTGAGTTCTTATTGTTTTATTGCAATTACTTTTTATATCATCACTGTTCATTTCTCACAATCTGATGTTTCCTCCATTGCCTCATGATACAATCCAGTAAAACTGAACCAAAAAGAACAAAAATGATACACCTGAAAAATCAGACCTTGTTGTGCATATGACTACTACAAATCTAAATGTTTCATTACTGTTTGGAAGTGCTTTTAATCAATAGGTTAATCTATCACTGTCCTATTTCTGTACATCAGCACAGCATAGATCACCCACAATGCTCGCTACAACGTTAGCTCACCAACATTTTATTTCAGTTTCCGCTGTCTTCAGGGTATCGGCGGAATTAAGCAAGTTTCAGGACGTCCTTCACCATCTCTCCAATCCCATCGAATATCTCATGAATCGGCGCCTCACACATGAAGGCAGGGGTGGTGATCAGTTTGTTCTTTTCGTCCACATGGCTCTCACTGACGTTCTTATTCACATGCTTGCACCCAAGCTCGGAAACACTTGTGACGCTGTCAGTAGTGTATGGATACCTGAGGAAGAAAGACGAACAGTGAGTGTCAAGACACTTAAACACTTACTTTAGCCCAGTGTTTTGCCTGGAATTCATATGGGGTCACCTGGAATTTCTAATAATTGATAATAAAAGAAAAATTACTGAAAAAAATATTTTTTAATGATTCAATATATAATTCATTATAATTAAAACACCGCACGTGTTTCCTAATAAAAATTAATTAAATTAAAATTCAGACATATCTGAGAGGACATATCTTATTATTTTTCATATATTCATTGTGGTCAGGTTAAGATGCTGCAGATCTTTCATAATTCATAGTTTGAGGTACTGTTTGTACAGTATTAATTTTCAGCCTCCACTGACTACACATCCTGACTAAGGAAAATAAAATTCTCACTTTGTGCAGTAATCTCAACCTGGCTTTTTTGCTTCTGTCCGTATAATATACTTTATATAGCCTAAATGTCATCTAAAATTAACATTTATTTGCAACATAGTATAGCAAATTATTACATGATCAAAAAAATAATTAATTTGGGGTCACAAGGCAAAAATGGTTGGGAACCACTGTTTTAGCCGCTTTTACACAGCGCTTCTGTTGCGGGAATATTTTGCCTTTTTATTTTTCCTCAACGACGTCTGTGTAAACGCAATAGTGCGATCATTTGGTCTCACATTTATCGTGGCTTTGTAACGCCTCAGGAGGTAGTAACAGAGCTGTGATAAAGGTAGGATCATGATTCCGGAATGCTGTGTAAATGGAACACCCCTTGTTCTGAAACCAAGGTGTGACCTTTTGATGATGGCGACCTCAGTGTGAGAGAGACAGGCATGAAGCTGTGCACAGAAGAACACGGCAGCGGGCCAGGGCCTCCATATGAGGACAATGAGGAGATTGAACTCTTTTAATGTTAGTGAGAAGATCTTAAATAACTTTTATTGTTCATTCATCAAAAGCCTCCTAATGTTTTCTTTTACCTGTTGGTTTAATGGTTTGACTCTAAAAGACAAGAACAGCCTACATGCCGTTGTAAAAACCTGCTCCTAGATCATCGGAGTCAGACAAAGAGACTTGTTTTTCCTTGTGGGAGCTTCAGGTGGTGAGGAAAGCAGAGTCTGTCATCAGAGATCCTCACCGTGTGTTGTCCCATGAATTTCCTTTGATGCCTTCAGGACGGCACTACCATGCCCCTCAGAGAACCAACAGATATTCAACAGTTTTTATTCCATCAGCCATCACACTTTGAAACTCTGACAGCAGTCCTTTTAGGGGACATTTATTCCATCATTTTAATGTTAGTAGTAATAACAGAGTCTTTTAGCCTTTTGTCTGTTGGTTTTATTATTATTTATTGTTGATTATTTAAGGTATCTATTTATCCTTGTCTTTTAACAAAATATCTTGTATTTGTATATTACTCATGTCTACATTGCACTTGGAATTTGAATGTTTGACTGATGTCTGTGGTAAACTGTAAATGAATTGCCCATATGATATAAATAAAGTTTTCTGAATCTGAATCCATACCGTCTCTCCCACATCAGGGGGATTTAAAAATAAGTACTGGTCACCACCCCGCCGGTCCACTGTGTAAAAGTCCAGCCTGTGTCACCTCTGTTAGTCCTCTGGCTTGGCCATAGAAATCAGTCAACAGTGGCAAAAAGGTGAGATCACCATCTTGCATTTTCCCCGAGATCTTTGAGTAAAAGTGGCTTTTGACTCTACTGTATGGTGGCCTTGAAGGTCAAACCACATCGGTCTCAGACATCTCATCTGTCTATTATGTTGGGGTTTTGTTGTGAAATACTATTCTATTCAATGGAAAATTACAATTTATTACAATGTGAATCCCATTACTGCAGGTACTATTTTGATTTTTTGCTTTTATTTATCTAACTTTAAAATGGGAGCAGATCAAAATAAGGCTTCATGCTATTATGACCATTTCTACTTAATAAACAAAGGAAATTAGAACTAAATGGCCGACTGTAATACAAGCCTTACCTGGTGACTACTGAATAAAACCAAACTGTAGTAAAATACAATGACCGATGAAGATGTGGAACGCCTTAGAAAGCATGTGATACATACTTCTCATCCTTTTCAAGTCCGAGGGTGATTTCACATCCAGGAAACACCTTGGCAGCGAGGACTGGTGAGATGCAGCAGAGGCCGATGGGTTTACCTTCGCTGTGAAACGCCTGCAGCGTGGCCTTCACCTCATCATTGACAGAGCAGTCCTTCCCCTGCACTGCCCACGTACACAGGTTCTTCGCTGCCCCAAAGCCACCTATTAAAAACAATCAAAAGGTAAAATTAAAATTAACAACTATATGTCAGCCCTGTGATGAACTGGAGAAATGTCCAGGGTGTACCCCGCCTTCGCCCTTAAGTAGCTGGGATAGGCTCCATGTGACCCTAGTGAGGATAAAGCGGGTTTGGAAAATGAATGAATGATTGAATGAATGAACTATAATGAGGATCAAAGTGCATTCAGGTTAAAATGTTTCAATGTATGAGGAGGTGTCTGTTCTGTTAGATTTTAGAGGGGGAAAAAAAAAAGTCTAAACCTGGGAATATAATGGCGTCATGGTCCTTAACACTGAGTTTAGACAGGTCCTGGATGTTCCCACGGGCCAACCTGGCGCTCTCCACCAGGACATTCCTCTTCTCCTCAGACGGTTCTCCTTTGAGGTGATTCACCACATGCATCTGGTTAATGTTTGGGGCAAACATGTTCACCTGCAGACAAAATACCATGGATGAGAGGACAACGGACAACTGTAGTTATTCACACATCTGAGTCCTGTAGGTCACATATGATTTCACTAAGAACTACAGAGAATGTTTCCACTTTTATCAATCTATTATTTCAACAATTTGCATGTAATTAAGAAAAAAGACAAAAAATATATGTCCATGAATTAAATATGCATATTTTTATCATGTAATGATATTAAAGACATTCAGTTCTCTGATTAAATTGTCAAAAATACTTTGAGATATTCACCAGGAACATTTTGACATGTCTGCGATATATGTACTAGTACAAGACCCATAATACAGAATGTTAAGTCTATATTATATCAGTCACATACGGTATAGTCCAAATATTAATTTATTAAAATAACTAGGCAGTCCAGTGCTCTGCAGCAGCAACCTATTTTATAATCCAAATCTTACTTAAGCAAAAAATATATTAAATATTACCTGTAAAATGTAGCTGAAGTAAAAGTTGTCATTGTGCAGAATAGTATGTCTGATGACTTAATGTGCACGTTGCATGTTACTGTTTTATTTGTTTAAAGGTGATCTCATTTATAACTACTTAATAAACTATTGGGTGGTTTAACTTATGGCAATACATCATATTCTGTAAGATTATTGTGAGACGACATGACTAAATAATCTTTTTACAAGCTCAGGAAAACAAAGTAAAAACAAAAAAGCATACATCAACATAAATACTTTTGTATTTGCTGCCATGTAAATAGAATACAGTCTAAATTAAGAATGATAGAGGTTGTAAATGAATGTATACGGCATAAATTCAGAATGTAAATAGCAATGTGTAAATAAATATGTTCAACATATATGCCTGTGTATGATTTTAAATTTTATAATACTCAAATATTATAATGATTCTGAATGTAATTTATGATTTAAAAAACAGCAGAAAGATGTGTATTAAATATAGTAATGAAGCTTATGTGTCCACAGACTGATACTTTGATATTGTAATAAATCTTCAATTATTATTATTATTATTATTATTATGGTTCATCACACTGAACAAACACCTCACTCTGTTACTTTTTTTTGGATTTTCATTCTGTTACCAACAATTAATGTTTTTAAAAACTAAAATTAAAATTATATTAGTTTCAATTTTGGATATAATATACTCTCATTTATTGAGAAAAAAAGTGATATGCTAAATGTTTGCACTTTCCTTGAAGAACAGCACTTTTTTGGCAATTTTACCAAACCTTGAATAACTGCTGTATATTTGTCCTCGTTCCGTTACTTTATCAATGATGATAGATTCATGTTTTTATTAAATATTTGGTTATTATTCCTTAATGACATGTTAAAGTACTTGCTTAGACCTAAAATTTGAGCTCTTATGGTTGCTGCTAAATTAATTTTTAAAAACAGATATGGAATGATTAGTTTTGCTGCAGTGCTTTCTCACTCCTTTACTTGCTTGGCCAGGCCCTTTTGTTTTAAACTTCTTGGATTTGCCATGTTACCAGTGAATCCAAAGTTTTAAAAAAAATAATGTAATAAACTTAAGGAGGAGAATTTTAATCAAATACTTCAGTTTATTGCATTCACAATCAAAAAATTAAAGGTTTTCAGTCAAAAGAAAGGGGATGAAAACTGTCATTGGAAAAATCTGTCAGACAAATGTAATCTCTCCTTACTGTTACCACGACTCACTATTATATTATTTTATTACTACTTTCAATTAATTTACTTATTCGAGTTCATTTTATATTTGTTCATTTATTTATTTATCTAATTATTTATTTAGATATTATATGTTTTTTGTTATCTGTTCATTATTCTAGGTCAGGGGTGGCCAACCCTGGTCCTGGAGAGCCACAATCCTGCATGTTTTAGGTGTTTCCCTCTTCCAACACACCTGAAGTTTATTATCAGGCTTCTGCTGAGCTGAATGATAGACCTATCATTTGAATCAGCTTTTACATTCTTTTATAGTTACTGATGTTCTAAATAGTTTTCATAGTCTCCTATCACTTTTGTTTGTACCTCTTTCATCTTGATGCTTCTTTCATATTTTTTTCTTGTGTTTTTGTGGCAGTTGTTAATATTTAATCATATTCATCATGTGACACTTTTGTCGTGCGTGTTTTACATTGATTTTGACCACGGAGTATGAGGGCAGCATAAGAAAAACAAATCACTTGTCACTACAAGAATAAAGTCATAATATTATGAGAATGAAGTTCTAGTTTTAATAAAAACTCATAATATTGCGAGAATAAAGTCATAATATTACAAGAATAAGGTCGTAATATTACAAGAATAAAGTCATAATATTATGAGAATAAGGTTGGTCCAATTCAACAGAAGTGAAGTTGCTGCTTCACTTGTTGTGTTCGCTGAAACAGGAAACTCTGACCGTCAAATTAATTTCAAAATATTGCAACTCATAAAAGTACAACACTATTTTTGAGTTTTTAAAACTACTTTATTCTCGTAATATTATGACTTTATTCTCGTAATGTTACAACTTTATTCTCAAAATATTAAAATTTTTTTAAAACAATGACTTTATTCTTACAATATTATGACTATATTCTCGTAGTGAAAAGCGATTTGTTTTTATCATATGGTCCTTATATGCCGTCATAAATTTGGTCTAGAGTTTTTAAAATTATTTTATTTTCTTCCTTTTACACTGTTTCCATGTTGTTGCATTTTTACATTCTGTTGCACCTACTTACATTGTTGTCATCTTTGTACACGTTTTACATCTTTTCACCAGTTGCACTTTTTTGGTTGTTTTTAACTCAATGCGTCTTTTTCACCTTTTTCATCTTTTTGGATTTTTTAAATCTTTTTGTTGAGTCATTTGCATTGTTTTCTTCCTGTTCTATGTTTTCTTCTTGTTTGTGCTTTTTTATGAATCGTTAACCCTCAAAGACCCAAAAGTATCAACTTATCTAAAATGTTTAATAACACTGGGTCTACATTGTTTTTTAGAAATTGTCTAATGTGCTAAATGTTGCGTATTTTAATAAGATTAATTGGAAAACAAATAACAAAAGTTCTGATTTGCTGATGTTTTCCAGGTATATGATCGTGTTATTATACATATATATTGGTTTATTTCCATTTATACAATAGAGATATAAATGTTCCATTGATGGAACCTGTAAAGTGAATGTATTTAATGTGCAGACAGTGTTTTGAAGTAGTTCTGGAAGCTCTGAGACCAATATTCCTTTTCAGTAAAACCTATTTTCTCATTAATTAATCTAATTTTACATTTTGACCCAAGACTGTATTTTAGAAACTTCAGCCAACCAGCATTTATGACTTGATTTTTCTTTCTTAGTGACTCGTGGTTAATTTTCACTACTTTTATTGTGGAAAAATTTTACGTAATTAGACCAGTGTAACTTTTGATCCACTAATCCTATCAATACAGTGAAATAATTCTGGTAAAATGCAGTTTTTCAGCAGCATCAGATGACTTTTTCATATGCCTCTCTGTCTCTGTGGTGCACACCATAGTCTTCTGCAACACTGATTCATGTATTTTTGGCAATGACAGTGATTGTAGACACTTGTCTTTGTGTAGAATTAATATATTTTGCTGAAAAAGCTGTTTCCTTCAATTTCTTCCATTTAGATATAATAACTTATGGATACACTGAGTTTTTGTTAATACCTGCATACATTAAATATAGGAAAATACCTGATTTCCACTGAAAAAATACAAAACATACATTAGAGTAAATGGTGATAAATCACTTGGTATTGGTTAAACTTAGAGAAAAATGTACAGTGCTCAGCATGTATGAGTACACCCCAACAGATTTGTCACAAAACCTTTAGTTTTCTTTGAGAATCAACATTTTCTATGTGACACAATACAACATATCATGTTCTCAGTTAAGGAAATGTTGTCTAAAACTCATTTTTGTCCAAATTTTTTTGGAACTGTGCTTATGTTCATTGAGATATTGATTAAAATCTTACTTTTTTAAAGGGGGGTGTACACATTTATGCTGAACACTGAAGGTGGAAGTCAGCACAAAAATAGTTCAGAGTTTTTATGGGTTAAAATTCACAAATAATCTTCTGGTTTGTTCATTTTTGGCAGCATAAAGTCAGTATTTAACCTATGAGTACATTTCGACATTTATTGCAGTAACTACTTATATCAACGGATTGATTTGATTGATTGATTGTAGATTATCATAAGATTTTTGCTGCATGGCCCAGCGTTAGCCCTGCGTCTGCTGCTACTGTATCGCCTTGTACGATGCACTCACACAAACGGACACACACTCCTTTTCCCCACGACACTATATGTGATGATTGGCAAATTGACTGGCCAACAGACTGCAGATATGGCTCAACTTGGCAGGTAGAAATTGGAAAATGGGAAGCCCACTTTTCTCTCCCCTCAGTTGAACAAAAGATCAAAGCTTTTTCCTCCAGTGAAGCAATAGGAAGAGGTGGAGCACAAGGTGTCCAAGTGCTTGAATAACTACCACTGAGTGTCCATGTTGGCTTCCTCTGGAATGGCAGTTGTGTTAGCACAATAGATGATGGCTAGGATTGAATGGGCACATGTCATACGTATTTGTGTCGGGTCATATTTATTTGTGTTGGGTCAGGGAGGCGGGGGGGAGAGGGGGGATTGAAATGGTTCGTCAAGAATGTTGTCACCGTGGTACAAAACATTCAACAGCCTGCATGTCAGACTAATATTTCCAGCCTGTCACAATCCTGTCAGACCTCTGACCGGTGCATCGGCGATGGCGGGCGCACAGGAGCAACTGTCAAAGGCAGCTGGAAATTTCATCATTTGCTGATGAAAAGACTGAATCATGTCCAGTCCTCACTGTCAAAACCTCAGGAGTCAGTTTCATAAAAGGGTTGTAGACGGCGTTAGGACGAGAGGTGGACCGTATGGAAAAATGGAATCATGATGAAAATATTCTTATCGGGTGATACTGATAATAATCACAATAAATGTCAAGATATTGTTCCTTAAAGTTTATAGACTGATATCAGGAGTGAAAGAAAAAAATTATATAAATTTGTTGGTTTGTAACCTTTAAAGACCCACAATTGTTTTCCTTACAACCTCCAAATGATTTTTTTTTTGGCCTTTGAATTTTACACCAATTCTTTACAGGTAGTGATGGGATTAGTGGATCGTCGGTTATTAAACCTTTTACATATGTAGATGGTTTTGGTCGATGATGGATGTTTGGGTCTTTATGGGTTAAATCATTCATAAAAGATGTCATGAGAAAAATAGTGTAATAGAATAGAATAGAATAGAATAGAATACCCTTTATTGTCATTATATGGATTGTACGAAACTGGAGAGCTTCTCCTTTTTCAGTGTGAACAGGTGACTATATATAAAATACAAGGCGCTAAATAGAGCTGCACATATCGTATATCATTTTAGCATCGTCATCGCAATGTATGTGTGCGTAATAGTCACATCGCAGGTCCTGTAATGTAGGAGGGAAATGAAGTCAATGTGTTCTCATCTAATTTCAAAGGTACCTGACACACAGTTGCTGGTAAACAATATAAAAAAATGTGCAACGAACAAGAGAAAATCACCAAAAACGAAGAAGAAAATTACAGAAAATGAAGAAAATCACCAAAAACGAGGAAAAAAATTACCGAAAATGAAGAAGAAAATCAGAGGAAAAAGTTTCTAAAAAGTTGTGGTTTCAGTGACTGAAAATGCTGGTTTTGTGTAGATGAAAGGCCCATCCAATACAGCATTTTTGCGGATACGACCAAAACCGTCTTCCTATGGATAGGGCGTACGTGTGAAGCATTCATCCATCTTTGTAAAAAAAAAAAAATGGTTATTAAATCTGAAATCACTTTCCGTTGCTTAACCCATAAAGACCCAGCACTACTTTTGTAATCAAATTTTCTTTATATTTAACCTATTTTAACCTCTAAGGACCCAAACATCCACCATCTACCAAAATCATCTACTGATATAAACTGTTTAATCCTTTTGATCCACTAATACATATAAATAAATGGTGTAAAATGCAGTTATTTATCTTTTCATGGTCATCAGATATGACCCATTTGGACATTCAGAAGCTCGATAGTTACTATGAAAACACTGTGATCGTCTACAAAATTGATTCACCAGTAAAACCCATGGAGTTGGGTCAATGACAGTGGATAAACACAGTGGGGTTATATTCAATTAATGATAGATTTTGCTAAAAAAGTCACTTTTTCCTTCAGTTTTCTCTGTTTTTGATCAAATAATTCTCAATTTTCTACTAAAGTTTTATGAACA
>JAPTGZ010000015.1:19057219-19087188 GCA_029814645.1 Fowleria isostigma | reverse complement strand
TTCTATTCTATTCTATTCTATTCTATTCTATTCTATTCTATTCTATTCTATTCTATTCTATTCTATTCTATTAAAGGATATTTCACTACAACCTTTGAATTTTATCACCCATAACTCCAATTTAGAGGGCAGAGAAGTATTAGAATTGCCTTTGTTAAAATTCTGCAGAAAATCTTCTGAGTTTTCTATGAAATTTTGAGCAAAATTCTGCAAGTACAGATTCTGTGTGAGCCTGGAGGTTGAGATTAACGCAGAGAGTCAAGCTAAGATATGGCTTACCATCATCATGTCTAAGGTACTGGTTTCCCCCGCGGTCTCTGGCCAGTGACCAGGCCTCTCCTTCATCGCTCTCACAGAATTCCACAACACTGTTCTTATCCAGCTGTACCCAGGTTCCCTCCGAGTTGACCACCTGATGCACAAAAACACTCTTTATCTACTCTCACACACTGGACACATGTCAAACACAGCACATACACACTCAGTCTAGCCCTCATCTATCAGAAAACAGTCACACCCACCTATTTTCTATTACTGTGAAGACAAAGCATGACACAAAATCCTATTACAATAGATCACTCACATGCGAATATTCAGTTGATCTGATTGACACAAATAAAGTCCACAGTAGGAGATCACAAGAATTTGATTTTGTGTATCAGCAGACACTGTAGGACAAAACTGACGTAGCTTAAATGAATAAAAAACTTACTCTAAAAAAGGGGTAGCATATTGAAAGGTAAATGCATGAGGGTGTTTTTCCTCAACTCCCTGAAATATTATCATTTTAGAAAAACAGACACAGATGTAAGCATTAGTATATGCAGGCTGCACCGTTCAGAAACAGATAGGGCATTCCAGTACAGGCTCAAAGAGGAAACTTTTGAACAGCATGACACACCACAGTAGTCAATGACAGGTCATATCCAAAAGAGGGGTGGGCTCCACATCCTCCCCAGGCCAGAGACAATTTAGAAAGTTTAAAGTACCAGTTATTGAGAGTATTGTTAAAAGTGCAAGAAAGATACACTCAAGGCACAGAATGGCTCCAGCATTTTGTGATCAGACTTCCACTCAAGTCTTCAGTCAGCTGAATGTGACACCCTGAAACTGCAATGCATTTACAGACAAACTGAAATTAGTCAGGAAGCACGCAAATATGTTGCAGCCACAGTTTTTGATAGGACCCCAACAAGCAGATAAATAGAAAAAACACACCCAGAAGCACCTGATGAATTCCCCTTTGAAAGAAAAGATAGCATACTTCTCATTCAAAAAGTTCAGTTTAAGAAAAAGAGGGAATGCTGCTTAAGAATTAGGGCCTCAATCTGACAGCAACAACTAAAGCTCATTGTGTGATCTTAATTGACTGATTTATTCCATTACATCTCGAGCCACAAAAAACACAAAGCATTATT
This sequence comes from Fowleria isostigma, assembly GCA_029814645.1. Lineage (NCBI taxonomy): Eukaryota > Metazoa > Chordata > Actinopteri > Kurtiformes > Apogonidae > Fowleria > Fowleria isostigma. The sequence continues at coordinate 19,085,770 of JAPTGZ010000015.1, read as the reverse complement.
TGGGGTGAGTGCGTACCTCGCCTATGGCCTTGACCTTGTTGCCAAGTACTAACATTCCAATGGGGATACCCCTAAGGTTTGGGCAGCTTCTGATGTTGTGACCAGAGGGGCCGGTCTTCACTACCTTATAAAGCCCTGGGCCGCCGCCCTGCCCTGCCCTGTTCTGCACCCGAATGGGGGCCTCGTGGGAAGGGCAGCTGCTCACCTCCTTTACGTTCTCCTCCGACTGGCCCCTGACCTCCTGCAAGAGGTAAGAATATAAATAAAAATCAGAGTGCAGAAACACCTCAACAAGCTGCAAAAATATGAATGATCAGTGCTAGAGTGCAGTTACTAGTACTCTGTGAAAAACATTGGGAGAAAGCGACTGTTAGCAACATAATGGGGCACTGTTATCAGAGTGTGTAGGATCAGCGATGCTATCCTGTATAAATGAAGATAAATTTTTAAACATTTGGCCCGAGTCAGAGAACCCTAACTGATTCCTTATTTCAAACAAGTTCTATAAAAGTCACTGTGTGATCTTCAAATTTTTGCACACCTCAAGAACTTGGTCACTGTGAGATGAGTTTCTGTGGTTTTACAATCATTACATATTGCATAACAAGGATGCTTTATCATGTACGTAGAAAAACTAAAAACCAAACCATTTTGTCACAGTTTTTAAATGCATATTTGGTACATACACAGCAAAAATATTTCATTTCTAATGAACTATTCTAAAGAAATTAAATGCTCGACAAACAAGTAAATCAATATTTCATACAATATTTTTTAGATGCAGTTAAAATAATGACAATGTTTCTATTCAAATTAAGTATAATGTTAATTCATTTCAAGCTCTAAAAAGGAAGCATGCTATGACACACAAGGATACATGACTATACATGACAAGCCCTTCAAACAAGACCTCATGCCACAGACTGGACATTTGTATCTTCAACCCCATGCAACATACAAGTCTGAGTAATTACTTCAAATCCTTTGTGATCACTGCAGGTGTCGATAGAAGCAGTAGTTTCTCATGTATCATCGCCATCAGAAGTAAAAATGAACAAAACAAACAACCATGCAACTGTGGTTCGACCTAGTGCGCCTGATTTTCAGTGTGGGGAGTCTACAAAGTTACAAGGGGTTCAAGAAGACAAGCAGAGTAACAGACAGATGAATTGCTATGGGGCAGTCAAGCTATTTATCCCTCCTTTATATAACTCACCTGTGGTGGAAATATAGTTAAGGGAGTCCACGACAAAAAGCCGATATCCCTGACTCCTTGGCTAGCATTAAAGACATTCTGAGCAACAGATTGTGAGACAGTCAAGAAACAGTAGATGACTCCAAAGAGAAAAGAAAACAAGATGGGGGGAAGAGCTGACGTATTTTTTTGGAAGAAAAACTTTTTAGGTTCATGTCTTCCAACATCTTGGATTAATTGAGACAGTGAAGAAGAGAGGGCAGGATCTGACAGGTGTCAGACAGCCCTGAAATCATAGAGCACTGATAAAGGGACCATGAGGAATAGAAAATGCAGGCATAGCCTGTCAGATCTTTAAAAGATGAGTTGGATCAAATACTGAAAAAATACAAAACCCATCTGCAAGAGTGAAAAAAGGATTGAAACTTCACTCCAAACAGCTCGATGGTAATTCTCCAATCCATGATAAAAATAACCTCAAAGGATTAGGTAAATAAATATACTAAAGAAGAAACTTCCAAAAAAATTCCCCACTTGGATAATGTAGTGTGTCATGCTGTTCAGACAGAGACCTTACATGGAAGCCTCCTAGCACCTATAACATCCCAATGCAAGGATGGAATTGTAGAGCAGTAGAGGTACAATTTCCCATTGAAACTTTTTGTGGACCAATGATTGCTTCATGACAGAAAACCACCTCAATATTAACATGGCATTCAAGATACTGCCCTCACAACTGCAACACCACAGCAAATGTTAATCTCCCAAATTATAGCCAGTCATCTTCCTTTGATTTTACAGCATAAAATGGCGGTTTATATGGCATGGAGCAAAATGTGAGAGAATAACCTTGTTGTCACATGCTGCAGTGTGTTTATGAACTGTGAGTGAAGAGCAACATGGAAAATACAACTAGCACAATGCAAACTAACCATTTTACCACAGACTGAAATTGCTCCTACTACCTTTCTCCTTGTTTGTCAATTCCTGCATTGGGGTTCACTTCAACGCTTCAAACAAGTCAGCAATTCTAAGTGTTGTGTCCAATGAAACACATGATGGTCATGTTATGGTAAACCTTCTGCCTTGAGTTAATGCATGCACGCTCCCGGCTGCTGTTCCTTTGCACATTCTGTTAGTGAAAGTTTCATACTCAGTGTTGCATAGATATCATGCAAGTGAGCACCCCAACAATCATACTTTGATGGTCTCAAATTACCATGCGTTTGGGGAGTGGGTGTCAAACACTAGATACTCCTTAAAATTGTGATCACTTAAACAACAAAGATGATCTTTGAGCTTTTCCCCAAATGAACAGCACAGGAGCCTCTGCAATTACTAAACTGAGTCAGACAGCTCAGCGGGCCTTCTACTTACGTCAGCTGGGACCAGTAGGCTCCTGCCCAGGTGCTGGTTAAAAGAGAGGCACCAGGCTTCAGTGTACCCATTCATGCTGGGAACGTACTTCTTAACTGTTTCATCATTGAGCCTGAGCCACACACCATCATCATTGTGGATCTACGGGAAAACAAGCAACAGAGCAGAGCAGAGCCATTCCACCCTGTTACTATGGAAACAGGAGGACCAGAACCCTCACACACAACACCTCTGAGGCTGCAGGAGAGACTCAAGTCAAATTAGAGGATAGCAAGTTGAGGTTACTGCAAGGTGTAGTTTAGACTTACAGAGAAGGAGAATAGTGCTGTTATCAAAGGGTGGAGTAATTGTGCAGATAACAGTCATTCATTTTAGTATACTTTGAGTTTGCCAATGGAAATTTTGTTTTCATATGCATCACATGCTTTGACTTTGCTTTTCAAGAATCGGAACATTTTCTGCAGCCTCAGAGTGTCAGGGAAGAGTATGAAGCAAAATAAATTCAAAAGAACAAATTTATAAGCTTTGAAAAAAAGCAGTAATCAATACTGAGAGAGGTAATTACACAGAGAACACTGAAATCATCAAAGATGACTCAAATCACTTAAATCTTTTTAACTACAAGAAAAACAAGATTACAATAATAAAGATTTTATTTTACTGAATAAAAGAAGAAGAAACACAGAATAGAATAACAGAATAATAAGAGTGGATAGCGCTCCAGGCTAGTTAAAATAACTAATGATAACAACTAATATTCTGCCTGGTCTAGAGTCAATTACCTCGTCAATGAAAGTGATGGTGCCATTGACATGCACTATGCCTATTTGTTCACTCTGCAGGGAGGGGTGACTACGCACACGCAGGCCTGCGCTGTCCTTGGACACAAATTTGCGGACCTGAGAGAAGCAGAGGGGAGATGGAGACTGTGAGCGGCAGGAGCAAAGAAGAGAAAGAATAAAAGAAACTGCAGCAGGAAGAGAAAGAGAAGGACGCAGGATAAGTTGACGGTAGGAGATTGCATGCATTAACCCACACTGAGCTTGCTTCTGAATATAAAGATACACAAAGCGACAGAACAGGAAGAATTCTGGACTTCTATTAATGATAGCACCAGATAGATGAAGTTAACAATCCTTCATCTATATCTAAACTGGTGTTTGGTAAACAATGGAGCGCATGTTCAGAAGGGATATACAGTGTTGATTTAATGCACATATTGTTGCTTGTTTCCCCAAAGTCTACAAAATCTCACATCACAAAAGCTTTACAACATAGGTTCCGGAAAATGTGTCACATTGGTCTAATGCATTTATCTTGTTTACAGTACATTTCCAGTGACTCATTTTATTTCTTTTGTTTTTAAGTAGTGAGTCATTACTTCTCCAGCCATTCACTCAGTACTACGACTGACCATACTCACTAAGTACCATTTCTGTTTCACTGGCTGGCTACGCAGCTGAAAGACTACAAACAAACTCATCAGTGGGATGAGCCTAAGCAGGTCGACTAACCCATGGTAATGGACAACATTCTCACAAACAGTTACTTATTTATTCATGCATTTAACACGACATGTCAACACCCAGTCTGTGTGGAGATCAATGCAAAATTAGTATAATCAATTAATCTGTAGATTTCCAAGATGGCAAGTTCACACTTTGACATCCAAAATTTCAATATATTCAATTTAATGTCAGACACAGGAGTAAAACCTGCAAATTCTCACATTTTCATTGAGAAACAGCTCAAGTCCCACAAAATATCTTGCAGAAGAACTTCTCCCAATCAACCGAGTGATTCAGCAAAGATGTCAATTTGTAATACAAATGTCAATGCAAGCGACGCTGTGACCATAATATACATGTTTCTAAATAATTTTTATTGCAGCTTTTAGGTAATTCTTTAGTTTTATGGTTGTAGCAAAAGACAGGGCAAGGTATTTTGTCTCCATGCATTGTTTTGATAGGTGTTTACAAATGTGCTTATGGGTGTGTGCATGTTCCCATCCAAGGTCATGCATGCTGCTTAAAAAATAGGCTTACCTTGCTGGGCTGAGGTTCAGCTTTTGGTTTGACCATCTGAGTGCCTGGTGGTATCATGCCTTTTGGAGGGTCTTTGACCTCCACTTCCAAACCAGCATCTAAAAAAAAAGCCCATGTAAAACTCAATAGTATGAACACAGAGGAGTTTGTTTATAATGTCACCATAGGTAAAGTTGTACTGTAGTCATTTAAAAAGCATAGTTGTGTATGTAATCTATATTATAAAAGCCAAGTGGCCTTTGTGTGCATGCATGCGTGTCTGGGGATTTACATAAAACCCATAAAGAGCTGACTGCTGTAATTTGACATACTCATGTATTTTTGGTCAAGTAACAGACTAGTGAAAACACCAAGTTCATAGGACCAGTAGTTTGGAAGATAATCATAATTTTGGAATATAATAGCCTTACAATCACATTGCTATATCCAGACTGCTTTGGCGGTGACTGCTGGACAAATGCGGTACAGCATGCACAAATACACAACAGCATAAAAACAACCACATCTAGGACCTGTGGAGCCCTATGGGTCAACATGCTAGGAAAAATACAAATGATCTCAAATTCAGTCAGAACTACTATATTTATAAAGAATAAAAAGGAGGAACTGCAAAGGCAATAATATTACAATACACATTAGGAAATGTCTGACCTATATTTCACCACAAACTATCTGTATGCTGAACCTGCATTTGACAACTCTAAGTGCCTTTTTTGTTTCAAAATACAAATTGCAGCCAAGCATGCCCCTCATTACATGAAAAACAAACAGCATTGCATATCCTCTGTGCGAGATATGCAGTTACACTGCTCCAACAGACAGTCATATTGACATACCTATTTCTATGCCATCGATTGTGACGTGGATTGTATAAAGGCCTACTGCTCCTGGAGTCCAGTTGGCGCTGTAGGTTCCATCAGTGTTGGCACGAATCAGCATGTTTTCACTGGGTCTGTGTTAGAATAATCAATAAGAATATTGTATCTCTCTGAAAGAAAGTGTTAAATTCCTGCATTTCTTCACTTACCTCTTTGGGGTGGGGGAGGCAAAACGCAGCTCTTCAAAAGAATAGTTTTCATAAGCCTACAAAAAGCAAAGATGACAAGTAATCATTCTCAAATACTTATCTATCCAAACCCAATATAATTATTCAAAATTGTATTAAATTACACATTTATAGGTCTGTAATATGTATCTGATCACTTTGTAACATATACAAAGCTAAAAGCTAATATTATTTCATTGCATGTAGTTAAGATTATAAACATGCCTATACCCAGAGGTCTACTATATTCAGAGATGTCATGTCTACACCTTTCCTATAGGTGGCATAGGTTGTCAGTGGTTGCAATGTATCTGCATTGAGCTTGTCACAGATTTATGACCCAGTTGCATTAGGCTAACCTTCATCATGGTAATAGCAATGTATCGAGCCTCTTTCACAATCATTGGCTCATACGTAGCCTCAAGTTTAGGCATTGGTAGTCCTCCAAAAGTCAGATCAGGTCCAGAAGATGAAGGAGAGGAGCTTCCAGGAAGTCTCTGAAGCTTCTTCACATTCTCAGGTTGCATCGACTTCTTCTGTGACACAGGTACAGCTTTTACCTCCACCTTGACATAAAAGAAAAACAACACCAGTGTCACAGTGGTCAACAGTAACTATTTTGGAAATCTGACATTGTCAGTGAAAACTGACATTTTTAGTTCCATAAAATATGCATGCCCTACGTAGGATAAATGCTAAATCAATTGTCCTGACCTTCATGTTTGGAACATGCACCACATCCCCATACTGGTCTTTGGTCTGTACAACCACAGTGGTTGGCCACCCACAGCGTATGTCATCTTTATTCAGGATCAAAGATGTTTTCTGGGGGTCTGCGTAAGAGTCTGGCTGCAGCCACCTAGAACAAACAAGGAGAAAGACAGGGTAGTGCCATATTAACAGACTGCAATAACAAGACTAGGAATATAAGGATATATCTGTAATCAGTTAAAAATCTATAATAAAAAATTGGGGGGATTAAAATCAATACAGCACAATATGTGCTTCGATGTGCTACTTCAACAATAGGAGGCACTGTCTATTATTACTGCCCCTTGTTTTGACGTCACAGTCTTTACCGCTGACCTGAGTTCAGCCCTGCACACTGGGACATCAGGTAAACATACTGCATTCTGCTAAAGCAGAATGGGAGCTTGAAAAGACTAATCACGAGATAGCTGTTGTGATGGTTGACGGACGGAACATGAACGTTGCTGTGGGGGAGGCTGGACTAGCACTGCACATGAGGTGCTTCGCCCACACCCTTAATTTGGCCACCCAAGCGGGTCAAAGTGAACCACACATTTGTCATTTGCTAGGATAAGTGAGGTGAGTCGCAGTTTTCTCCCACCGTAGTTCAACAGCCACTGCCATACTAACATCCAAACAGAAGCTACTGGAGCTACCCTCACACAAGCTAATCATCGATGTAGCCACTTGTTGGAACAGCAGTTTGGACATGATTGAACACTACCTGGAACAGTAGGCAGCTGTTACAGCAGCTCTCCTGTGCAAGGATGTCAGACATAATGCCCGTGAAATTGATACTTCTCAATGTCACATCTCAATCTTTGATTTATGAGTTAAAAAGGAAAAAAATTGATTTGAATCGTATCATGGACCCAAAATCGGCATTCAAATCAAATCATGGGGTGAGTGTATCCTTACATCCCTAACAAAGACTGTTGAATAAACAGATATTTAAGAAAGACAAAAGGAACATTTAACGGGCCAAGCGGTGCACAGCTGTGGTGGTTACCAAGGCAAAAACTCGGGCGTGGGAGGAGTTCAGTGAGACCATGGAGGAAGACTACCGACTGGCTCCAAAGAAATTCTGGCGAACCGTCCAGCGCCTCAGGGGGGAGAGGCGTCAACTCACCCACACTGTGTATTGTGGGGGTGGGGAGCTGTTGACCTCAACTGAGGATGTAGTCAGGCAGTGGAAGGAATAGTTTGAGGGACTCCTCAATCCTACCAACACATTTTCTGTTGAGGAAATGGAGCCAAGAGACGGGAGGACGGAGGGACCGAATTCTCCTGAAGTCGCTGAGGCAGTAAAGTTACTCTGCAGCGGCGGAGCCCCAGGGGTTGATGAGATCCGCCTCGGGTATCTCAAGGCTCTGCATGTTGTAGGGCTGTCTTGGCTGACACGCCTCTACAACACTGCGTGGACATCGGGGGCGGTGCCTCTGGAGTGGCAGACCGGGGTGGTGGTTCCCATCTTTAAAAAGGGGGACCAGAGGGTGCCTTCCAACTATAGGGGGATCACACTCTTCAGCCTCCCTGGTAAGGTCTATGCCAGGGTACTGGAGAGGAGGGTCCGATCGGTGGTTGAACCTCAGATTGAGGAAGAGCAGTGTGGTTTTTGTCCTGGACGTGGAACCATGACCAGCTCTATACCCTTGCTAGGGTGCTGGAGGGGTCATGGGAGTTTGCCATTCCAGTCCACATGTGCTTTGTGGATCTGGAGAAGGCGTATGACCTTGTCTCCAGAGGCATCCTGTGGGGGGCGCTCCAGGAGTAAGGGGGGGGGATGGTCCCTTGCTAGTGGCCGTTCAGTCCTTGTACCGAAGGAGCAAGAGTCTGGTCTGCGTAATAAGTCGGACTTGTTCCCAGTGAGGGTTGGACTCCGCCAGGGCTGTCCTTTGTCATCACTTCTGTTCATAACTTTTATGGACAGAATTTCTAGACGCAGTCGGGTAGGGGAGGGGGTCGAGTTCGGTGGCAGGAGGATCTCATCTTTGCTGTTTGCGGATGATATGGTCCTCTTAACATCATCGAACAGCGACCTCCAGATCTCTCTGGGGCAGTTCGCAGCCGAGTGTGAAGCAGATGGGATGAAGATCAGCACCTCCAAGTTTGAGGCCATGGTTCTCAGCCGGAAAAGGGCAGAGTGCCCACTCCAGGTAGGGGAGGAGGTCCTACCCCAAGTGGAGGAGTTCAAGTACCTCTGGACCTTGTTCATGACTGAGGGTAGAATGGACCAGGAGATCAACAGACAGATCAGGGCGGCGTCTGCAGTGATGCGGACGCTAAACCAGTCCGTTGTGGTGAAGAGGGAGCTAAGCTGTAAGGCGAAGCTCTCGATTTACCGGTCGATCTACGTTCCAACCCTCATCTACGGTCATGAGCTCTGGGTCATGACCAAAAGAATGAGGTCGCGAGTACAAGTGGCCGAAATGACTTTCCTCCACAGAGTGGCCGGGCTCAGCCTTAGAGATAGGGTGAGGAGCCTGGACATCTGGGAGGGACTGGGAGTAGAGCCACTGCTCCTCCACGTTGAAAGGAGCGCACTGAGGTGGTTCGGGAATCTGGTAAGGATGCTCCCTGGACGAATCCCTAGGGAGGTGTTTCAGGCATGTCTGACCGGGAGGAGACCTTGGGGCCGACCCAGGACACGCTGGAGGAACTATATCTCCCAGCTGGCCTGGGAACGCCTCAGGATTCCCCTGGAAGAGCTGGTGGAAGTGGCTGGGGAGAGGGCTTTCTGGGCTTCTCTGCTGAGGCTGCTGCCCCCGTGACCCGGAGCCTTATCTGGATAAGCGGAGGACGACGAGTACGAGTACGAGTACAAAATGAACATTTACTGTATTGCTCTTACATCTAATTTTATTACTATTTCATTAGAATTTTACTAAATACTGCAGAGCACAGTGTTTCATTTCTGTGTATTTTGCATTTTATATACTCAAAATGACACATAAATCTTGAATCTGAATCTTAAGGCAGCATCTATAACATTTACCTGGCTAACCGTCCACCACTTGAGTTTTGTACGCAGGTGATGAAATCTTCCAGGAAGGAGTGTTCGTTGGTTTGGAGATGCAGCGGAAGATTCCCTTCCAGGGCTTCCAGGATGGTGGGAGAGTGTGACAAGGCCAGGCCTTTCCCCAAAATTCCTGAGTGGGCCTTACACACCTATGTAAGATAATAGAAATGCAAAAAGAAATATGAAATCCAATTAACTAGATCACATTTGCTGCTGAAAAGATTTCTTAAATTCAACAGATGACATACCTGAAGAGATGCTTCCTCAAGAATCTCAAGATCCTCTTCTAATTCATTTCCTGGGGGAAAAAAAAAAAAAAGGTTTTTATAACAAATTAATGACTCAGTCAAGATGAGAGGCACATATTATTCCCACTATACAGTCATATGAAACACCCTTGCACTCGTTTCCATACCTATAGGGAGGGCCAGGTCTTTCTTCATCAGAGCAGCAGCACACACACTGCCAAGATAGGCCAGCTCTTTCTCTAGTTGGATGATACCCTGAAACATTCAAAATCAAAGATTTAATCAGTATTCAAACACAAATATTGACCAGAAGCAAAGATTAGGAGAATGCACTGTCTATACCTCATCAGGGCCAGGGTTGAATTCATATCCCACAGCCACACACTTGAAGCCATAGAAGCAAGCTTTCTCATCCTTCACATAATCCGAGGCAGTTTCCAATGAAAACAGAACTTCGTTACCTTAAAATCGAGTGCAGAAAAAACAATAGTGGATGAAAGGTAATCATTGGTAAACTAATGGCTGCCGTCTGTGACAGGTGGCTGAGTCAAGAATTAAGGAGATTTAAGCATGAGGATAATTAAAACCAATAAACTACAACTGGATTGTGATTGCTGAATCCAACATCTAACAACACATTTCATCAAAAACATTTTACTCTTAAGGATTATTAGAGAGTTTCTGCAGCTCTTGGTGGCTTTGATTTAATTTACACAAACACCTTTAACTTATTACCTCCAGAAGCTGCTATGTTTATGAAGCGCATTTATTCACCACATTGCAATACACAGGACTGCTCAAATGAATAGAGCTTAATAATACAAGTTTTTCACCCAAAAAACATGTCAAAAGCAAAAGTACCATTAACATCATGAACAAAAAGTGTATTTGAGGCATTTTAAGGTCTAAATTTCTTTTGCATCAAAATTTTATTCATAATGTGTACCAGTTAGTGTATGTTCTGTTTGACAATAAAGAGGCTATACTGTTCTATTTTTCTAAAATCTAAATTCAGATAACAGGATTTTTAGCTTTTTAAGGAAGGGTGCGAATCCTTGTCAAATATGTCATGGTTTCTTACCTGGCAGTACAAGGACAGTGGTTGGCCAGCCTGTGGAGCCAGAAAACTTTTTGAGCTCAGTCCATGTATTGATAGTATCGTGAATCAGAGGTTTGCCTCCCAGGCTGGCTAGGTGAAGGGTGCGGCTTGGGATGAGCAGGCGGAGAACATCCTCTGGCTGTGCAGTCCCACACTGTGGGTCAAACTCAATTGTGGTCCAGCGAACGCAGTCTGGGAATGATACCTGAGGGAATAATTAACATTTGTTTGAACTTACATTTTTTGGATAAAGATACTGTCTAAGCGATTAATATACTAATTAAAAACCCTACCCTGTATTGTGTGACACCAGCTTGTTTATACGGGTGGTCACTCTCAATCACCGAGTAGTGGTTTGAGGTGGTACAAGCTGACAGGCCCTGCTCTGGCTGGTTGCCGGTGGTGCTGTCTGTCGATTGGTTAGGGTTGAAGGTAGGTGGAGCGTACTTTTGGTTAAGAGCGGAAACAGCTGGTAGTAACTCTTGAACCAGTCCAAAGACCTCAACAGCAGCCTGGAGAAGGACGAGAAGTAATTTTACCAAAATGTCACATCACAGAGAAACCAATTCATAGTGAGAGAGGACAAGACACCCTACCTTAGGTACAGATGCAGCCACAGGTCCAATGTAGGCCAAGATAAGGGGTAGGAGCATTGAGAACAGGCTGGAAGAACTTAAAAGCTCTGGAATATCATCCACTAGAAAAAGCAAAGAACACAGACAAAAATAGAGGTTTTATTTTACCCATACTCTTAGATACCAATGCTTTATACAGGGTCAGGGTATGCACATGGGCATACTGGCTAAGAACTACATGTGACATTGGTGATGCTTCTGATGTCACTACAGAATAATATTGAGAGTCTGTTGTTTTACAGCAGTTTTGTTTTTTCTCACTTCCAATGAAACTTAACCCAAATTCATAATTGGAGCCATTTCTAACATTTTTTTTACACAAGAATTCACTAAATGTGCTCTTCTCAAGCCAGATCTCGCTAAACTGGGACTCACCCATATTAGTTCAAAGTCACATTAGCAAAAACAATTTGAATTTACTTTTCTAAAAGATATTTTTAATTTGAGAAGATGTCACTTTAGCCATCACGCTACATTATAGTAACATGGTTGCATTAGTGGTTTTTGATCAGTACAATTTTTCACAGACTAAGATCTATAATTCAGTGTTTGAAAGCCTATTATTACACAGGTCTAAGACTGACTCTTACCATCAACGGCAAATGCTCTGTGAAGAAGGTCTTTCGCAGCTCTGACCACAGCACTGACCACAGAGAGAGCTCTGCTGCAGTTCTTATCCTCCTCATTGGCTTTGCTCAGCAGCTGTGATTGGAGATCTCCATCATACTCACTCCTTTATTAACAAGACACATCAAAAGTCAGAAAAAAAACTACTTTCTAACATAAAATATTAGAAAATGCTACGATTGTCTTTACCTGTAGTAGAGAATCTGTGGAATCTGTCCTCTGGTCTGGTTGGTCCCATTGCTACTCAAACTGCAGGTGCTGAATGTGAAGGATACGCCATCAGCACACTGCACTGTAGTCATACCTCCATCTCCATTGGCTGTCCGGCTGCCATAGTTTCGCAGTCGAACCGCGTACTTCACCCCCTCCTGCAGGAAGATTAATTTCATCAATAAATTTACATTTTAAACTGTCAAAACAGCTCTATTCCCACAGCATGTTATATGTTATTTTTCTTCAGATTGTACCTTAAGTGGCACAGCTTTGTCCAGGCGTATCTCTGCAATATCACTGGGAGAATCATCTGTGCTGTAGGTGCCCTTCACTAGTTCTAGAGACGTCCACCTATGAGAATGTGCCGAGTCCCCTGGGTGCTCTGTCTGTGCCTGGAGGGTAACAGAACCACAGTGAAACAAAACATTGAGAAACCAAAACTTGAACACTGGTCACTTATACGAGAATAAACAAAGGATGATCAATTATATCTTACATCATCAGCAAGCACTTCTAGTTCATACTCATGGATGCCCCCTCCACCATAGACACACACACCAACCAGGACAACGCCTGGTTTGTCCACAGTGAGGCAGATGGCATCTGGAGACCCGTTGCCTGTGTTCCAACTCCGGCCTTGGCTTGTTTTGGTGAAACGGTTAGGAGATGCTTTCACCGAGTGGAGTGAATTCAGTCCATCAACCTAATGGGCACAGGCGCATTAAGAATTGTATGAAAACACACTTACATGACCAAATAAGATTAACAAAATACAGTACAAGAGAAGGGTGCAAACAAGTGCTGATGGAAATGCTTATAAACAAAAAAAAAATCTTGGAAATGTTTGTAATCTGCATTAAAGAACACAAATCATCAAGAAAAATGAGTCTGCATATAGATGGTAACATTTAGAAAATGCTGTACAGCAACAGATGTCACCCAGATACTAAAATCTCTTTGGTGATCATAACAGGGCAAACAGGGAGGATGGATTGTCTTGAATATAATCTCTGAAATAAGCTAAATGAAATATTTCTTATACTCATTGTTTGTAATACATGAGTTAATATGAACTATTACTATTTATATCAGGACTCTGTCTTCAGGGAACCAGACACAGCTGTGCAGGGACCTATGTAGGTCCCTCTGGGGAAGAGGAGTTGTTTCCCTGACAACAGACTGGGGTGAAAATTAGTGGTGCCAAGGGCTGCTGCTGAGTTATGGTTACTATAGTAACAATAGCTAAAGAGACTTGACAGCACAACATGGGTTTGCATGTGAGCAGTAATTAAATAAAGAGTGCAAAGGAGGGAGAGTGACAGACATTTGTCCTATCAACTTCATGAGTCATCACATAGCTTACGTTTGTGGTAAAAGTAAACATAAAAATAGTCACGATGAAGAGTTACTTCTTCAATAATAATGCAAGGTGGAATGGAAAGGAGGATAAGAGAGGTATGAGGAACGGAACTCTAATCACAACATCTAGTTACTAGCTTCTTCTTTTCATTTTTACAATCTGTAAAAATGAAATAACTACCCATAAAACAGAACATGACAAAGGCTTAAAAGATTTTCGTGATGCAGTTCAGTTCACAAAGAAAAATGTTCAGAATATGATCCACTTTCTAAAGGAAACTATTAAGTAGAAAGTGTTTACCTCAGATCCTAGGGCAGAGGCAGTGAGTTCAGAGACGATAGATGCCAGCAGACCACAGGTGTTGGAAACCAGGTGTGGAGAGAACAACTCCACTTCCTTCCTCAGACTCTTTCTCACTGGCAGCACAACAATCACCAGCATCTTCTCCAGGACCTCCCGGAAACTGGTCATGCCCATTAGATTCTCCTCAGTCTAAAAATACATAAATAAATGAATGGAATAGAATAGAATAGGCTTTATTGTCATTGCACATATTTCAGAGCAACAAAGACATGTAAACAAGGTACTTTGGTTAAGTCTGCTGTTTTTAAATGCTCTTTATAAATAAATTTGGACTGGATCTGCTTTCCTAAGATGCTGCCTATATGCAGCATTTTGAAGTAATGATACCTGATGTGAACGCAGAACAAAAACTCACATGGCTAAGTTTCTCCATATGGGCCACGAGCAGGGGAAAGCGGTGAGCAAGGGCCGAGTCATTCTCTGTGCTAACTTGTTTAACTAGGGATCGTAGCAGCACTTCACCGTCATATGCAATGGGCAGGATGGATGTCAGCTTGACAGAGGTGTTACACAAAGCTGACATTACAGCTGCCAGCAGGCGGCTGCTGGATGTGCGAAAGTTTGCCTCAGCAATGTCCTGGGGAAAAAAGGAGAAAAAATATGAAGGGTGATTTTTGAGCCATGACACCAATTTTCAACTTCTTTAAAAATCTAGCCAATATAATGTTATCCCCTGCTAAATTTATAACATACATTTACACTGAGTGACTGAAAATGGAAATCACTCAAGACATTTCTTACAATCATTTACCTGGTCTAAGCAGTTGAGCAGGTCACAGAGGCAGGCCCACTGCAGCGCTGGGGTTGGGTAGAATGAGTGGAAGCAAGCAGTGAAAGTGTTGTGGCACTCCTGCAGCACAGCCTCTAGTAGTGTGAGAGGCTGAGACAAATAGCCTTGGGGGTCATTGTCCAGCTTGGTCAAGCAGTTGTCCATTCCTTCTGACAGGATTTTCTTCAACAGACTGCGTGTCTTTCCCACACACTCTGCCAGCTTGCTTGACTCCTCCACTACAGCTTTGGTGCTGGCTGCAAACCAAATGACAAAGACAACAGTTTTGTATTACACCAGAATTTACACATGTATGTACTGTAGCTGTAATGAATTTAGTGTTAAATCATGGAATGTAACAGTTCTGAAACAAAGGGGAAATCCAAGACAAAATACTCAAGTTGTGGTTAAATTTATTTGCTGTATGTAACTATTGTTTTATTTACATAGGACTTGTCTCAAAAGGTATTCATGAAAAGTTCATTTATGAGTTATTCTACCTTCACTTTGTTCTTAACTGTTCTTGTTATTCAAAACTGGGGGTGGGAGTAAATACATTTTACTTCTTCTCACTCCCTTTCGGGCCACATGGGTTGAATATTAATAGTGAATTATTGTATATATTTATGTATATTGTATGAACATAATGATATGTATATTATTTGTCATGTGTCTGTTGTGTTTTATTGGTATTTTCTCATTATTAGGTACACTTGTGTTCTGTATATTGTGTTAAAGTTAGCTTGGTGTGTTTACAACCAATTTCTCTATGTATGTAGTGTTAATAACAAATTTTCTATGTATATTCGAGTACACATAATGAATTGTATATAATCAGTATTGTATATGGAGTGCACAAACTCAAAATAAACCCATCAATCAATTAATCAACTGTAGTTGTTTCAAAGAACCCCACATTTTTCTTATTTAAACCAAATCATGACTTTGGAGAATCACTTTGCCTCTGATGTATTCATAAAAATTCATGAGCAGTGGTGCAGAAGATTTCCTCATTTACAGAGAATGAGATAATTCAACTTTGACATAATTATGTAGATCTTTGTCCTCCCACCTGCAATCGGGAATATTTCACAGATGTAGACCCTGAGCAGGCGAAGGCAGCATGTGCCAACAAAGCGCAGTCTCTCCAGGTCCAGTAGGGTGGCTGTGTACTGGAAACCCTTCAGCCCTCGCAACTCCTCTACACCCAGTACCAAGGTGGTCCAGCTCCAATGAAGGATACTCAGCAGTGACTCAAAACACTCCTGCATAGAGATAGTGACAGACAGTTTCTCATACAGGTTGACCACGGTTCCATAGTGTTGCACAAAGTAGAATATTAGGAGACAGTACTAACCACCGAGACTGTGCGAGCAAACGAGCGTTTGAGGATGTGGACTGGTTCACTTGTCTGCTGTTTCCCTTTGGAGGCATTGCCATCATTTGAAGGAAGTCTAATGTTAAGATATACACAAAGTCATTTATTTGGCTGGACGTTTGTGATAAAAGCATTGCTGTTAATTAAATGTTGGAAATGTGACTTACCTGTAAAGTAGCTGAGGTATTTGACCAGCATTAACATCTGTACCATTGTTTGACTTCTTAGAGCTTTTGAACTGGAATACCACACTATAGCAAAAAAAAACAGAAAATATGACCATGATTTATTGTGAAATATTATTTGAGAACAATTGCATGAGGCAAACATATATTGGAATGTTTTTTATTACCCATCATCAGTAGTTATGGTAGCCTGCCCATGAGAGCCACAGTCACTGCTGGGACCTGACACTCTCGCCCACGCCACATACCACCAGCCCAGCTGAAGCAGCACCGGTTCATCAAACATCATGGCATACTTCTCCCTAAAAATGATGAGGCCAACAGTCAGAGCTGTCAAAAACACTGTTCTGGTGCCTAACAGCTTCAGAAGGGAAACATTTTTCATGGAAGACATATATAGATAAACTGTACCTGGCAGCACAGTCATAGGCCAGAACATCAGTCTCAGCCAACAGATCACCATCCGTCTCATGATCGCCCCCATCAGGCCCAAGTTCAAAAAGCTGCAAAAAACATTGAAAATGGCACAATTTGATCCTGGAGTTGCACTTGACTTCTCATTAAGTGCAATGTATTACACTTGTAATTAATATGGGGTACATAGCCAAGACTTACTGCAAATGATAGATACATGAGGATGAAGCCATTTACCTTTATCTTGGCAGTGTACTCCCCTCGACCACCAAACAAGCCCAGTCCACCCAGCAGAATATCTGCATCAGCACAGAAGCGGATGGCTTCGACAGAGTGAGCCGAATAGCCCCAGCCACCGCCATGACCTAAAACATCAAACACCAAATCCATAAACTAAGGTTTTCAAAATGTTGCATTGTTTATCTACAAAGACCATTCAAGTGGCTGCCTTGTAGGTAAATGGTTAAATATTTTAAATTAAATATTAATGATCCTGTTCTACAAATTCAACAGCTTTGATTTATAATGGCTTGGCTCAATAGAAACCAAACTTTAGAAGAAATAATATAATGGTCAACGTAATGCATCTCCAAGTATATTGGGTCATGCCTCATTTATCATGAACAAAGAGCCCACTAACTCTCAAAGCGGTTCACCACGCTGTAGTCTTCCTTAGAGTAGACCTTCATCACTGCCTGGGTCTCTTCCTCTGCGCTGGCTACACCCATCTTCAGCTCCTGCATGGCAGCCAGAGTATCTAGGCAACCTAATTGGACATCCCAGTACACAATCAATATTTACAATCCAAGCAATCCTGTGAATATTACATAATGTCAGGTCTAAGACATAAGCAAGAATGTGTTTGTAAATTGCTAAAAATATAGTATTACAAAAATCTGCTTAGATCATCCAAAGAATTTCAACACAAGAATTGAACTGGATGACTAAATCGATGGTTCCCAATGATTAGATTCCTAAGCAATGATGTAAGATTAATTGACCTTTTCCTTAACCACAATTATAGACAGCAGAGATTTACAGCTCGCACAAGACTTATGACCTATGACACTATGCTGAGAGATTAGTACAAGTAATTACCAAGAATGTGGAGGGCTCCATGAGAGCGAGTGGTGGATGCATGTGAGCCTGAAGGCAATGCAAGCTCTGGACTGAGGATGCTACAGCGAGCCTGTAGATCTGTAGCAGAGGGCATTCGGGCATCAGCTATCACTGCATTGTAACACCACATCTCTCTAGAAGCTGGCAGGAACCTGAGAAAACAAGTAAACACATTTAAACCTAGGGCTGCATAGTGGCAAATGGCCTTAACAATGTATGATAAACTATACAACAACTTAAAAATTGACAAATAAAATCAAAACAGACTGACCTCCAAATGACATCATAAACAGGATCTAAACACAAGCCAAATCCCTGGAGGTCCTCCTGCTCAGAGTCATTGAAGGTCCGGCAGCTTCCATCCATTTTGTTGATAAGCAGGCATTTAAATGGAGGTGGCTCAGACACAGAGGAGGGCACTAGGCCAATAATGTGTTTGCTGGCAAAGATCTCTGAAGTAGCTAGGACATGGGAGTTGATAAGAGCCTCATCGATCCGCAAGAACGTCTGGTCTCCACTGGCACCAATCCAGGTGGCCTTTCGTCCATATTTGGCACCAATATTGGGCATGGGAGATGGCTTGGCATTCCAGTAGGGCATGTCTAAAATGGGCCGGCCCAGCTGCCCTTTCTGAAAAACAAGGAGGCATATATTATATTCCCCCTCCAGTGTATTTTGTGGTCAACCACAACAAAACAGTTTTACATCAATCAACATCTAAAGTAGTTCTGTCATTAGATATTAACAAAATAATACTTGATCAGAAATGCAGTGATCGTTTGGTGATTTGAATGTCCATTAAAATGCAAGATGGTTCCTATTGTGCAGTTATACAGTTGGAAACATCTTTAATCAATATAGAGATGAAGGGCCATGAAGATCATGGGGGGGGGTTCCTTATTTTTCTTCTTCTTATGTGTGTGTTTGTTTTGTTTTTGCTTTTTTTCTTATTTTGTACTTCATCGATTAACATTATTTATAACATATATTATATATATAACATATTTATAACATATTACTTACATTATTTTATTTTGGTGCCTATAATCTGTTGTGTTTTATTAGGTTTTTTTTCTTTATGAGGTACATTTGTGCATTGTATGTTGTTGTTAAAGTTTATTTTGGTGTACTAATGCATGTTTACAACTAATTTCCCTATATAATTGCAAACATACAAGTTTAAGTAGTGAAACTGGAGGTGGGAGTAAATAAGTTTTACTTCTTTTAACTCGCTTTCAAGCTACTAGAGGTGTATATTAATCGTGAATTATTGTATATATTTATGTATATTTGTGTACACATAATGATGCATCTATAATATGTGGATGTTAAGCTATTTCTGTTATTGTGAATTTAAATAACACTGTACATAGAGTGCACAGGCTCAAAATCAATCAATTGATCCATCAATCTTAGTCACGCACACAAACTTTTTCACAGCGAGTGAAGAAGATACGCAGAAGAAAATTATTAGAGGTGACTTGCCTGTGCATGTAAAACGTGAAAGGGGAAGGAATGTCACACATCTTTGTGATACTGATATAAGATTGCTAAATTAAGGACTTAGTAATCCCTCATCTGCCACTGATATGGTGTTGATATAGCAATAATATATTAGATGAAGGGAGATATATGGCAGTTTGTTTTCAGTTGGATCTTATTTGGAGCTCAGGCCCGTAACCTGAAGTACATTATTTGAAGATCTGTTGAGGTATCATTGTGCAACTCTGAAGAAAAATGAGTCACAAAAATGGTTGTGTGTTGTCAATTACAGTTCTTAGAAAGATAGAAAGTCTGAATTAGAGGAGCAGCACATTGAATACACATATATACAAAATGTTTCCTTACAGAGAAGCTGCCAAATGTGAAGACCTGCCCATCCATGAGGAGAACCGCCGTGTGGTTACTGCCTGCTGTCACCTGGACACTGGGACCAGGAAGGGCTTGTACCAAAGTTGGAGAACCCCTGCCAAATAGGCATATTAGCTTAGAGTACCTTCCCACTCAGTGTATAGTTGGTTGATGCTTGCAAGTCAATCATACCTGGAGTTGACGTCTCCGTGTCCGAGCTGCCCATGTTGACCATAACCAAATGTGTAGACATCTCCATTTATCATCAGAACCACTGTAAAGCAAGCCTATCCTCAGTGTCACTGTGCAAAGCAGGCTTTTCAAGCTAGACATTGTCTGGTTTCCATGACATTATATGCAAGCAGAATGGAAGTATCACTAAGGCAAACTAAACTTACCTGAGTGATGAAAACCGCAGCTGACCTGCACTGCTCGCAGCTCACAATCAAATCTCACTGCCCCTGGGGGGTAAGTGGTGATTTTGCTGGCATCCTTCTCGCCACGCTCACTGCTACCATCTGTAAGGCACACACTCAGGTCAGCATATTTGAGCAGAAAAGGAAAAGAGCGAAAGTTTAGCTGATACTTCAGATCGCCAGAGTGGATGTCTCTGCAAGGTCCTGGAAAACAGAGATGGAGGGAAAGCAGGACTCCAAAGACAAAAATAAGAAAAGAAAAAAGCCAAAATAGAAAGGAGGGAACAATACCTCTATAACAGAATGGCTTTTGGTAACCAGTGATGTAACAGGCTGAGGCAAATTACAAATTTCCGAGGGACAGATCATTTGTTAATCAATTAGTTCTTGTTTTCAACATCTGTCTCTGTTCAGTGAGGAAGAGGATATCTGGTTTACCCTGAGCCCTGTTTAAGAGGTTGCCTTTGGGGTGCGTCAGTGAAAAAGTTGGATTGAGGCTCATGCATTACAGTAAACAGAATGACTGTCAATACCTTTCTGAACCAGGACTCAGCACTGGGGTTTACAGCACCTCTGAAACTCAGTTCAGACACCTGTAAGGTGTTGCAAAAGTGTGTTTGAACTCCAAAGTAAACTGCAAAAAATGTGTTAATGCTCATGGACCCAACTTTGAAGGTGGACATCCTTGAAAAAGAAAACAGTGGTTTTCCAAGTGGGGTTCCAATTACCCACACGCCGCAGGTCTACAAAATAACTTATGAATTAGAAAATTGTTCTATGTCAAGTTTACTTCTACAGATGTGGACCTTTTGTGGCAATGAAAAGACATACTGTGTTCTGTCTCCAACCCCATTAGCTCTGGGTCAGTAGAAACTCTGATATGACTGTGAAACATCACATCAAGCTGTCATGAGTCACTCATTTTACTCAGGGCACATGGCACTATGTTTGATTTATTTGCCAGCTAGCTAAATATTTTCTCAAATAATAGGTTTACCATGATGAGCTCTACAACAATGTTATCATCAATAGCTCAGTGCATGTTGTCAATGGTTCGAAGAGGAAACAATAAGTCCATTGTTTCAAGGTCGAAACATTTATTGAATATCAGATTTAGACAGGTCATTTTAGATGTATGGGTTTTAATGACATTACACCAGTCTTGGTACTGTTCAATTTCTAAAACGTTTAGTGACCTAAAGCATAAATGATATCAAGTTGGGTCCATATGCCCAATCAAATACACTCTGTTTAAGAATATGAAAGTGAAAAGAGTATGATTAAAACACAAATGTGTCTGCTTGTTATGTTATTATGAAACAGGCCTGGATGACTGAGTTTGAAACATTTAAGTATAAAACGGATTCAGTCACATCAAAGAGTGAAACTGGTAGTTTGTAAACCTGTATTTCAAATATTAAGGGTCTTGAAAAATGTATCCTCAGTAAAGGGTTTCTGGCCTCAAAAGTTTCAAGGGGCCATTGTTTATAGATCATAAAATCTGGTGGTGACACACTCGCCTTGCCAGTGAGAGGGCATGGAACATGAAGAGGGATGATCAGGGAAAGTATCTCAGGTAACCCAGTCTTACACCTATTCAAACACAATGCACAGTCCTGAAGGAGAAAACTGCTGAGCAAAGTAAATAGGTCTCAATTTCCTAACAGGCATAAAGAGGTGAGCCACAGCTTCTCTGAAATAGATATTTACTGTGGGATCAGTTGTAGCATAAACATATACAAGTAACTGTGCGACATGACAATCCATTTATCAAAGCTAATACGGTCATCCAACAAGGTTACAACCAACATCCTTACGATATACGAGTTCTGAGTATCTTGTATGCACACACTGGCCAAGAAGTTAGAACTAAAATAGAATTTAAGCTACAAAACAAATACTTCACACTTCACATAGACAACAAAGACTTGAAAATATCCGCCATCTACAAAGCACACTGAGACATTTGTGCAGGAAATAATCAGCACAACTCTACTTTTTTATCTAGGGTTCTGTGTGTATGTATGAATATTTTAAAGTTTTTTGTTTACTTGAACTTATAAGAATGCAAATACTGTCATTATGTGTCCCCCGTAACTAAAATAAACCTAAGACTATGTTTTGTAAAACTAACGACTGTGCTTCCATTCCTGTGTGTCACATCTGTCAGCTTGTCATTTATCAAAACTTATCTGCTTATCATGCTGCAGTGTTATCCACCCAGTGACAAATCAGCTGCTATGGAAGGGATGGTAAATCCAGTTAGACAAGGACATCGATTTCTATTTAGGTCTAAACAATAAGAGTGGGCAGAGCAGGCAGCCAAGACTGAGAATTAGACCAGCCAAAATGAAATAGCATGACTGGCAGAAATAAAAAAAAAAGCCCATTATCAGGTGCTTCCTGATTAACACATCATAAAATTAGGAGTATTAATTCAAAAAGGGACCAAACCTGCTGGAGAAACTAATCCTTAACCCAGTCTAAAGGCTTTAACAGTCATTTCTTCACTGTGTGTCAAAGTGAGTCCTTCCTGTCAACAGGCTGCAACATTTGTTACTATGAGACCTGGTGAAGACACAAGAGCCCTGCCTTTAGACAGTGAGAGAGGAGGTGGGCGGGACAGCCAGATTGGGAGATGAGTCAAAGGGGTGTCTCTGCACCCACTGAGTTAGTGAAGACCATAGTACCTTTGTGCTTGTCCCGTTTATGCCTTAGTGCCTGAAGGGGTCTTATTCTGGCTAGGGCCTGCTCACGCTGGTTCATAAAAATGGGACCAGGAAAAACAAGGGGGCCTGAGGGAGAAAGAAACTTTCACATGCATGCACAATGCTCACAAATGGGAAAGAACACATGATAATACTACACAACAATACACACACACTGAAAAATTATAAAGACACAAGCAAGGGGGAAGTCACCAAGGCACAACACCCAAGCTCACACAGCATCTGAAGGCATACCACTAGCTTCACTCCACCTTCTAGCTCTACCTGAACTTATATTTCTACTCTGTAGAAATTTTAACTTCAAAATGCAGCAAAAAACACTCAGCCCTTTCCTACATAAACTGTAGTCCCATTCAGGTGATTTCTGTCTTGCCCTGATCCATACCTCGACCCTCTTCCAGTCTGTGTCTTCGGTTGATCCTCTGTCGCTTCTCCTCCTGACGGATTTGAATGTGTTCTTCAATGTTAACTCCTGGAGGGGGAGGGACAGGCACAGCTGAAAACACAAAAGGCCCGAGGTACAGGCAGCCCAGACAAGATGCAGGAGAAAGAGGAGGGGAAAGGGAGACGGAGCAGAGCAGAACAAAACAGGACACACATCAATGAATGGTGGAGAGATGTGATGGAAAAGCAGTGACTCTGCACAACACAAGAACAAAATAAATGATGAGTGAAAATAGGCGTGTGGAATACTGCATCCAAGCAAATGCGACAGACGGTGTGATGTGAGCAGCATAAGCAACACACAGACACAGCCCAGAACAATATAGATAGCGTTCCACAATGCCCCCCAAAACAGTAATCCATTTTGTTCAATTGTGGCAGAACCAACAACAATGAGTCAATTGTGTATACGTCCAGGTTAAACATGCATACATTCTATCGTGTATATAATTCATGACTCATTCATAACTGTGTGGTTTAAAAAAAAAAAAAAAAAAAGTAAACAATCTGAGTGGTGATGAAGGTGAGGTGTATTTCTTGTATAAAACAAAAGATGGAAGGGACATCAAATCATGTAACATAATAGTTTGCATACCAAGCAGCAGGTCCAGGGGAATCATCTCCTTCACAGCATCAAAGATGCCTCTCTGTCTGGCTTCCTGACCATCCAGTTCCCTAGCACAAGCTTTGCAACATCCACACGCTGAGCAACCAGATTCTCCAGACCCACAGCCACAGATACTGGTGGGCAAAGAAATGCAAGGACACAATCACACACAAAACAAGTGAAAACAATGAAAAAAAAATGGAACAAAAAAAAAAAAGAACCAGTTTGATGTGCAATTTTTTTTGCTCACTTATAAAGCAGTAATGACAGGGGCTGTAGAAATATTTTGATGCCAACATAAACCCCTTTCACAGTTTGTGTTTCCTCACCCTCCTGGTACTCTGTCTGGCCGCCCGCTGCTGACACAGCTGGCCCCGTAGCCAGTGCAGTCTCCACACACTGTGCACACCATGCACTGGTCCAGCTTCCATTTATGCATGCCTGGTTGGCACATCATGCTCTTCTCCTCCTTCTCCTCCAGCTCATCCTCCAGGTCCTCATCCATGGCTGTGGCCATGCTCTCCACACCAAATGCTAAAACAGACATACAATGATGCAACAAAATTATCTAAATTAGTGAACTAAAATGTCAAAATATACACTGCATATGCAACATGTACTATATTCCAAGAACATATGTGTATTAATGTCTCTTTATTTTGTCACCTTTCCCTGCTTGGCTCATGGCTCCAGTGTCTCTCCCACACTGGCCCTTGTTATTCACCCCAAAAGTCCACACTTCTCCACTCTTGGTCAGGACACATGTATGGGCCTTTCCCATGGCGACCTGAGTTACAAAGTGACCTTTCAGGTCTGTCACCTGACCTGTGAAGATAAGTGCAATAATTGTGATGAAAATGAAAACCATGGCTTAGAATTATTTTGACACACTTTGACAAAAGAATGAACATCTCAGAAAACTTCTGTTACACTACTATGCTAATATGAAAAGAGTCTGTTCCATTCAACTTACAGGTGCTGTCACTATAAATGGCATCTTTGCCGAACATGTAGAGTTCACCATCCTTGGTAACAATGCTACTGCTGCCATTGTTGCATGCTGTATACACTGCAGTCTTAGTCTCTAATTTGATCATCTTCTTAGGCTTGTAGGGCTTAGGCTGCCTGCGACTTTTAGCTGCAAACAAAGTGGATACAGAAGACACAGACATTAGCTTTCCAGCTGATGTGTTTGATTCAGTTATATCTATTATCGTACAATGAGGAACATGTGTACATGTCTGTAGATATCTTTAACTTGGCTTACTGGATTCTCCATCCTCTCCTTTACTGGCAGAGCCTGTAAAGAACACACTTCCATCTTCAGCTACAAGCAGGGCATGAGAGCCATCATGGCCGACTGAGAACTGAACAATCTTGGGAGACTTTGTAACGGGCAATTCCACCCATTTCCCTGCAGATGGGCCGCCCTGCTTAATACCCAGGCTCTGATATTTTCCTGTGTAGTAAATCTAAGAAAGATAAGAGAAGATGCTAAAACAATCAGCAAAAATATCTTCAATATGTATGTGTCACAAGGCACTGCTTCAGCCAAGGTTAAAACAGTTCAACATCTTGAGAACAAGTTGCCTAGAAAAAAATGTTCTTTTTCCTGAGACTCTGTCATTATAAGGCTTAACATAGATTTATGTATGTTTAACAACACAAACAGTAACAATATGTATGGTCCACAATTCAAACAGCATGAGGCAACTTGTGACAATACATGCAAATGGGTTATAGAGGTGAAAAGTCATCTGTCATTAACTTTTCAAAGTATATAATCCTAATGTTACAGCATGTAGAATAAGCACAGAATGAGAAATTGGTAAATGAAAATAAGCAAGTCTTTGACTTTTGTCACTATTATCACATGTCTGCCTGCCTGAGGAATGAGTGAACTTTGGGCCAAGACACAGGCTAACTGCTCCTATTTTTACCCATCCAGTCAGTCGGGGTTAGGGTAATCTGCAGATAAAGTGTGCTGTGAGATTAGACCTGTACACAGAGACAGAAATTTCCAAGAGGCAACTCCTGTGGATATCTAGAAAATATGCACATTTCACTGTACCTACTGTAGGGAACGACCAAACCACACCCTCCACACACCCCACCACCTACATAGTTAGCATTCCTGTCTTACAAAGCCACTCCACAGAAAAATGTTAAATATCTTATTCAACAAACAAATGCATCTGAGACTGGGCTTTCTTTAGGTGATTACAGAGACAGCGTAATGTATTTTCAATCAAGCATTGTACACAAATAGTACTTGTGGATAGAAACACAGTACATGCTGTTCAACATACAATGCACTTTATCTCTGTATGTAAACTTGTATTGCTTAAGATTACCATTTCTAGTCCCTTCCATGCCTTAATCAGTATTCTGCTTGATGTACTCACTTTCTTTAATTATTCACTTAAAAACAAAGTTCTCAAAAAATGAGATGGCACTTTATAACCCCTTGTGGATTTAACCACTAACGGGAGTTACATTTAGGAATAGTGAAAAGACCACAAGACTTCTATTTCCACAACGAAACATGCAAAGTATCTATCTTATTCAAAATCACTCAAAGATAATATGGCTTTGAGGCAACCGGATATTTCCAAAACATGAAGCCACTTATTATTGTTTTATATTAGATAGATTACAGTTATACTTTTCAGCATAGCTAACTGACGACAGATGTTATGAACACAGACAATGTTAATTTTGGGCTTCACATGGCCAGTGTGACATAAAAGGAAAAAAACATAGGCAGAAACACAATTAATTTTTGTTCTTCCACAGTTGCTCCCTCAAAAATGTCTGCCTGTCATTAACAAGACAAAAGATCTTAGCGATCAGCTGCTGATGTTGTTCCAGATTCCATTTTTGTTCAACATTTTAGACACATCAGCAGGGAGAAGATTTTCACTCTCACCTTTCCCGAGGCAGTTTTCATCAGAGCAAACTCCCTGCCTGCTCCTAGTAGTGCTGCCTCTTCATCAAAACCTGTGCCTGAGAGAACAACATGCTATTTAGAGCCGCAGACAAACACACACAAGGTTGACGAGTACATATTGTGAACATTTGTGACCCATTTGCAACCACCTAGACACAAATACAGTATGGAGTGATTATAGCAGGAGTACAGATGTATGATGTAAGATGAATATCGCCATCTACTCTTAACAGGGTTAAAATTTTCTGTCACTCACTGATGATGTGCAGATCCTTCTCCAGGTCAAAGAGAGAAATGCCGCAAGCGTGCAGACATTTCCTTGCCAGCTTCAGCTGCAGTTCCTGCTGCAGGGCCGGGTCTGAGCTCATTGTATAGATCCGAACGACAAAACCATCCTGCAGAAGTCAAGACAAACCGGATTAATTGAGTCTAACTAGCTCTATAACACAACAGGTTTGGAGTGTGGTATAACATTTCAAGCTTTCTGTGCCATATTAAGAAAAACTGAGGAAAAAAGTGATGAGCTTTACTTGGCTATTTGAGGTGCAACTCTAAAAGAAATCTGTTTTGGAGATTTAATGAAGCAGCAATGTAGTAATGGTTTGTTAGTTCTGATTAACAACCTTTCAGAAAAATATAAAAATAAATAAATAATCTAGAAGTCAATGACTAACAATAGGTCATTAAATTACAAGGGAAAATACTGACTGAAGCTTTAGATCATCACACCTACTCTTTATACATAACCTATTAATGTACAGACTCAAGGCATTTACCAATGAGTCACTGAGTGTGTACTAGCATGAGTGATTTGATATAGTGGGCCATGAGGAAAGCCAGGCAGCCCATATTTCTCAAACTATCTTAGTCAATGTACTTGACACAGGATCAAGTTAAACTTAACACATGGATTATAGCCTTACTGTTGTCAAATCTATCAACTGGAGCTGCTGTGGGTCTAAGGCAATGCAGTGAGAGGGATGGGCCAAGCAATATATAATACCTTATTTTAACATGTTTATCAGTTACTCTTGTCATGTGATGTGTGTTTTAGATGTGTTACGAGGTTTGGAGATTTTTGACTGAAACTCTGCCAAAATACTAGTGTGGTTAGGAATCATATTCCTTCTCAAAGACAATTTTAAAATGAAAGATATTACTTGTGGATGCAGCTGAAGTGGCTCAAACAGTCCCTAATGATGTCAGTATTTGCACCATACACATTTATATTAACTAAAATAACATGACAGGTATTGACTACTGACTACTGCAGCCACTTGCGGGATAGGCAAACTGTAATGGATGTGGCTGAAAGGCCTCATTCATATGGAAGACCAGATTAATGGCAACAAGGAAATAGTTCAAAATGTTAGGGAAATTAGGGACGGATCTCTGACCTGCTGCTGCAGTCCTGCGTCTCTCCTGCCTTCATCATCACTCATTTATCCATGTAGTTGTCATAGTGTTTATTAATTATGTTTATTATATAGTTACATAGAAGGTAGAGGTTTCTATTATCTGTACTAACAGTTGTAGTAGTAGTATATCCACTGTTAATACTTGTATTTGTAGTAGTAGTAGTATTAACAGTTATGAACATTTGCTCTAATTATTATTGGTAGTTACACTAGCACCAGCTGCTCTGCTCTTTAACAGTTCTAGTTCAGTTTGCTGTGCATCCATGTATCTCCCCATAACCCCCCCCGTGCCCAA
>JAPTGZ010000015.1:19039128-19056181 GCA_029814645.1 Fowleria isostigma | reverse complement strand
ATGTCGCTTCTTAAAGTTGTCAGACAGCTTGTTTACGCTAGTTTCGCCAGGTCTAGGTCACGTGATTGAACCCCCTATTTTCAGGTCGTGGCTTTGTGTGTTTGCCTTTAACCCCCTGTAGTTGGTACATTGCTGTTACTATCTGCATCTTTATATTATTACCTGGATTAGCTCCTAGTCTCCTCTTACCTGCATGGAAGCACCAAATGAATCACCTTCATTTGTTTTGAAATGTTACAGGTGTCAACTATAGCTGGGTCCAAGGCCTTAGTATGACTGTGTCATTGTCATGGGGACGGAACAAGTTTAAATGTAATTAAAGTGAAGATTCCATGTCAATACACACAACATTTTAACAGCTCAGAACATTTATTCAACCATGTATATATGTGAAAAAATAGTTTAGAATAATGGAATAATGGCAATAATAAAATAATAGATGAAAATAATGAAACTGTAGTCACTTTTCAGTGATGAGAATTACAAATTAAGTCAAAATTCATAAAGGGATGGCTAGGTATAAAAATAACTTTTATTATATAATATAATTATTATATAATATAATTTAGTTAAATTACACACGGCACAGTATAGATGTCTCTGATTGGTCCATGTGATTCACTTTTCCACCAAACACAGTGATATGTTTTCTTTCATGCAAGAACTTCCTGATTGCAAGAAATTCCATTAGAACAGCGTTGACAGATGTACAATAATTAAAGTATATGTATGATAATTTCACCCTCTGTACGTCAATAATCCCCACAACATATGACAATTTGACCTCTTCAATACATGCCTATTAGCAAACAGGCTGCACAATGTCTCACCTGCCTCTTTACAGCCAATCAGTGCATGGCGTACCATGAGTGACATATGACATACCACAAGTGTAGCAAGACATAGAATGAGTGATGCACGATGTAGCATAGCAACACAAAACTTAAACAGAAGTTTATTGATAGAGTCCAGCTGAACTGACAACTACGCAGTAAAAACTTTTTCCAATAGTGCTCTTAGTTTAAAGATCAAACTACATATGTCTATGGTCATAT
Organism: Fowleria isostigma; assembly: GCA_029814645.1. Lineage (NCBI taxonomy): Eukaryota > Metazoa > Chordata > Actinopteri > Kurtiformes > Apogonidae > Fowleria > Fowleria isostigma. The sequence goes on along the minus strand of JAPTGZ010000015.1, from coordinate 19,055,126 downwards.
TTTATAGAAACCAATGGTCCCGAGCAACATCTAATCAGGTAAGTATAATAATATAATTTTTCTCAAAATATAAAAGTTTAGGTACGATAATTTGTCATTTCCAATCTGGTAACACTGCCTTAGAAGCCCATTTTTACCGTCTCTACCTACACCAAACAACACCAAATGTAACGGACACTATTGCTGAAAAATTTTGTTTATATTGTGTTTCATAACTTTGGTTTTCCTTGTGCTTTCAACACCATTTACTTCACAGTATTTGTTTGAATTTCCACTTTCCGTTGGAGTGTCAGTGAGGCTCATCTTGCTGTCACTGACATGTTCAGGGACCCGCTATAGTTAATTGATTGCTTCACTTTTAGAAAAAAGAGATTTAGCCAAAATTAGGCAAGGTAAGAGAAAAAATCTATTGATATAATTATCAAGCACAATCCCTGTGACCCGGATAAGCGGATGAAGACAGTAAAGTACAGTAATTAGCGTGGCTTGTTCAAAGCTGTGCTCTATTTCTTTGGCCATGCTTTTCAAAAATAAACCTTGAAAATCACGGGTACATGGATGGCTCACTAAGTTTCACCACTAAAACTCATGGCAATTGATCAATGTGACAGTGATTGTAAACACTTTTACTTTCAGCTATTCATCTTTGTGGAAAAAAGTTACTTTTTCCTTCAGTTTTCCCTGATTTTGATGCAATAACCCTCAGTCAATTAAATATTGGAAAATCCACGATTTACACTGAAATTGAAAATACAGAGGATATTATAATAATGGTGATACATTATTTAAGAAAGGTTAAACAGAGAGAGAAAATAATTTGGGCATAAGTCTTTATGGGTTAATTAGAATGTTAAAAATCTAAAATGATTCATTGCTTAGGATTAAGTAAATTATGTAACATCATCAAAATTCCTTCCACCTACAACAGGCTTTAATAATTTGTGTGGTAGTTCATTTGCATTCTAGTACGGCTAGTTGAGCATATAAGGAAAAAAAAAAACTTTTCCATCACTTCAAGAGTGGGAGGTGCGATACCATCACGCAGGCATGTGAAATGCAACATATCAAGAACAGTCGGAAGTGGGATGGGCAGAGAGAGAGAGGACAAAACCTACCTAGCAGGTTTGGCTATCCATGTTCACATTCTCCCATTCTTGCTGAGCAACAATTTTTTGAACAGTGATTCATTTGCTTGTATAAAGTATGTAGAACAAACTGTGCACATTGGTGTGTCTTCCTGGGTACATAGTATCAATCAGATCACGTTTCTCTGCCAGCCTCCTCCCTTCCTCATATCATTTCTATGTCTATCCCTTAAGCCCTAACAGAGAACTCCATTTCCATGAATCAGTTCTTTTTGTTGTGTTGTTTGTGATGGACAGAGAAAAACATGTTTCCACTGTCTGACTGGAAGTGTTTACTGTAAGCTCAACTTACAGACTGAGCAGTTTCTCATACTTGTGTACTTGGTGTCTGGTAAAGGTGGGCTATTTATAAAGCAGGGGCGTTGAGGGAGTCCCCCATGTTTATGAACAGCTGCTTATAAACATGGGGGACAAGAGAAATCAGCTCTCCAACAACATCGCTGTGAAGTAGCTGGTCCAACAGTTTGGATTTAAGTGTAATCTGAAAAACCTGTCAATAATCACTGATTTAATTCAGTTATCCAATTGAAGATGGTAAGTATTATGAGTTTGGTAATAACAAATGGTTTGTGACCTGTTCCATGTAAGTCTACTTTGTATATTGAATTATTTTTAGTTTATTCCCTTTGCAGTCAATGCAAATATACATATATCTGGTGAACTGCAGTAGTTTAGGTTGGGAATGCTCATTTCCTCATGTCAGTTCCTTCTGAATGTCACCACACATTTACCTGATCTTGATGGTGGAAAAGTAGACCCTTTTATTCAGTAATACACATTGTGAAAATACTCAATAGGAAAAGCACTGCATTCAAAGTCGTAAGTAAAAGTACAGTGTTCAGCATAAATGAGTACACCCCAAGAGATTTGTCACAAAACTTAGTTTTCTTTGAAAATCAACATTTTCTATGGGACACTATACAACATATCATATTCTCAGTTAAGGAAATGTTCTATAAAACTGAGTTTTGTCCATATTTTTTAAAACTATGCTTATGTTTATTGAAAGAGTGTGGGCACTCTAATGCTAGTTCTGTTCAGGTAGTGGTAACTGAAGACGTCACTCAGGTCAGAGTTGATTATCGAAGATTTATTCAAAGAGAATTAACAAAGTAGTACAGTCTGAGTTGGATTCTAGAGTGGCTCATTAGGTTCCAGGCGGTCCATCCAGATGTTGGTTAATGCGGGACTGAAGGTTAGCAGGAGGTCTTGGCGGTTGCGTCCACATCTTGATGGTCTGTACTGGATATTTAGGTTTGTTTGTTTACACTTAATTCACCAAGCTACGCTGTCGCCTAGAGACAGTTGGCGTGTCTACACTTGGGTTGCTCGGCAGTCTGGGTCTGGAAGCTACTAGAAGCTTCTGGAGCTACCAATACAGATAGACGCAGGTAGCTATACAGATAGTTAGTAGTGTCACTGGCAAGGTGAATGCTGAGACAGACAGTATCACTGTCCTAAGGCCTAATAATGGTCAATTAGTACAGGTAATGATGAACTGATGAGAGGCTGAAAAATAGTTATCCCTGCTAATCAGACAGACTTTAACACTGAGACACTATACAACACATGTTATCAGTTAAGGAAATGCTCTATAGTCCATATATTTTTTTAAAACTATGCTTATGTTTATTGAGATATTGATAAAATCTTACTTTTCAAAGGGGTGTACTCATTTATGCTGAGTACTGTATGTAATTACAGAAAATTGGTAAAATAATGGTAAAGCAGTCATTGCACAATAAAATGGTACTTGTCACTGTTATGTTTTTGGAATTATCTTACCACTGCATTAATGTGTATGTTCCATGTTTGTGATGGAGAGGTTGAGGTTATGTCATGTCTAATGTGTCTGAAATGTCAACTGCTGAGCTCAGAGGACAGGCCTGTGTTCAGCTTTGTAACAATGCATATTTCAGCTAATCCATGTGGTTGTTTAAGAGTTTATTTAGCTTAAGAAGTTGGAAAATCTTTTCAACATATAAATGAACACTTAATCCTTTAATTTATCATAAATATTCATATGAAGAGATTAGAGATGCAGATGGTTGTCAGCGAACATTAACCCATATAAGGACCCAGTGTTATTTTTGTGGCACTTCCAAAATACTTTTTTCTATATATTCAACTTTTTTTAAGTGATTTTTTTCCAATTTATTATGTCATTATCATCTGCATTTTGTTTTTTCAGTGAAAATAATGCACCAATATTTGATTCACTGATCATGCAAATGTTGATAAAAGCTCAGATTAAAGTTGATGGTTATCATATCAAAAACAGAAAACTGAAGAAAAATGGACTTTAGTAGCAAAATGTATTAACATAAACCAAGTGTCTTCATCCAGTGTCAGTCCAACTCCATGGGTTTTTACTGGTGAAACAATGTTGTTGGCGGTGTTACCACGGTAACTACAGTGCCTTTCTGAATGTTCAAATGGGTCATATCTGATGACCATGAAACAATGACAAACTGCATTTTACACCAATTATTTACATGCACTGATAAGTTCAGTGGTTCAGAAGTTATCAAACATTTTAGATCAGTAGCTGCTTTTGGTCGTCTGTAGCTCTTTGGGTCTTTAAGGGTTAAGGCAATGAAAACTTAAACGTCGAAAGGTAGTAAAGTTAAGTAAACCTGAGATACTGTAGTTTCTGTAAGAAGTTGCTCAACCTCATATTTTTAGTTACAGACATTCCATAACTCACTAACACTACCATGCTGTTCTCCATAGCTTTCAAAATGGCCTGACACCTTAAAGACTATATTTCCTTATGTACATTTAGAGGTGAGACAACAAAGGTCATTAGATAAAATTACAGGTGACAGTGATAATAGCAGTGATAATAGCAGAGCAGTCAAGTTCCACCATGTGTTAGTTCTGTTTGCTCTTTGCGGCCAGCAACAGCAGCATAGTTATTGGTTCAACCTCGACTAATTCCACCTCCAGGAAACGAGTATGGACATGGGATTGGTTTAACAGGAGGGCCATGCAGTGGGCTGATGGCCGGGTTGATGAATATGCATACTTCAGTGGCTCAGTCTGCGTGTCTGCTCTCTGTCTCATTGGAATAGTATGTGGGATATAGTGATGTAATCAGTCAGATCTGTCACCAGGAGGTAAAACCCGCCAGCTGAGGGGTAAACACGCTGCACGGTCGGGAAGTCAACTTTGGGTAAAGTGGCAAATGTTGTGCGTAATTGCGCGCAGTATATAGAGTTAGGCGCATTAAAATATAAAATGAATAGATAATGCAGACTTTTTTGGGATCATTTGACAAATCTGCTTTGGCATCTCCAATCACATACCTTGCTGTCATCTTGAAGCCACTCCTCTTCTAGTATATGTGCCAAACATCTCTCTGCCTTCTGTGTGCTATTTCAGGTCGTTTGGGTCCAGTTACAATCGCACTGAAAGAACTTGACAAACAGGTTTAGGACCGCCTCAAACCAAGTCCCACCTTGAATGGGATTTATATAAGGACGCACCAGCCATCCGGCTAAACAAGGAAAAACGACAGCAACAGAAACATCACCAAAGGGGAACTCAAGAACCGTGCGCAACAAGCCTGACTTAAGAGGACAACCAATCCCCACAAACCACCGCTTCTCTAAGCCGATCAGCGCAGAATTAAAGCACGAAAGGAAGAGACAGGGGGGGAAACCCTGTCCACTACGCTTGACAAGAAACTCGGATTTCTTCTTTCACTTCTGATTCCGACAGACGAACTCCTGCCAAAAATGATGATGCAGTTGCCAGAAACACCCACCCAGAAAAACAACCTCTTCAACGCCATGAACCGCTTCATCGGCGCCGTCAACAACATGGACCAGACCATCATGGTGCCAAGCTTGTTGCGGGACGTCCCATTGGATGAGGACACGGCGTCGGGGTCCCTGAGATCGTTCGAAGACGAGGGGGACGTGTACAGCTACTACCAGCTGCTCAAGTCCATCCGCAGGGACATCGAGTGGGGCGTCAGGTGCGCAGCCGCCGACGAGAGGCGCAAAGAGAGCAGGAAGATCAGCCGCATGAACTCCTCCGCATCCACCTCTTCTGCATCATCATCATCCTCATCCTCGGAGGAAGAATACGAGGAGGATGAGGACTTGGAGAAGCAGTTTCAGTTCCATCTGACCGGGTTGCAAGGGGTGCTCTCCAAACTGACGCAACAGGCCAACTGCGTCACCAAACGCTACAAACAGGAGATTGGAATCGGAGGATGGGGCCAGTAAAAGCCCATGGAACTGAAATACTGTTTTTGTTGTTGTTGTTGGACTGTTTAAACTGATTTCTCACTAAGCTTCATGAATGGTACAGAAAAGGCAGCTTTTTCTGTGTGCTGGCCTACAAGGTGTTGGTCTACTCTGATTGTAGATGTGTTGATCTTGAGGAAAGCATGTATGTGTACTTAACACCAAATCTCACACTGTATGTTTGCACTCCAGGGTGTTGTACACATCATGCATTCATCTTTTATGATACACAGATGAAACGTATTTAAAAGACTTATTTAAGATATTATTTATTACCTCATACCATTATAAGAGCCAAATGTTATTTCAAAGCTGGGGGAAAAAAAGGAAGTACATGAAATACCGGACGTGTTGTTTGAACCACCTCTCTGAAGGCGATACTGACAAAAGATTTAGCTCCATATGTCTGATGCTAATGAAGTCAGTGTGTTCACATCAATCTGTGTATGCCCAGTGCTTCTACTGATCTGATGGGTCTGTGTCTTTAAATTGTGCCTGAACAGGAAGGAGGCAGATGCTGAGTATGGCTGCCTATGATCTCCTCATGTCCTAAATGGTCAATGAACTGGAATCTACTGATCATTCTTTTTGCATAAAGAATAATGATGGCTTCCATGAGATATGTTGTTCTTTTTGTTATTTTAGATACTATTATGCAATCACTGAAGATGTCCTTTTTGTAAAATAAGCATATGCTTTTGTATTCACCATTTTCCTGTACCACTTTTGTACAAACTTTGTTTCTATAATAAACTTTTGTATGAATTTCAAAATTTGATCTCATTTACGTTTTTTTTTAAAAGAAATGCATATTACCTATTAAGCACTGGATCACACAACAAAAAAGTAAAAAAAAACCAAAAACCCAAAAACAAAACCCTGCTCCATACACTGAAAAAATAATTCTTGTTTTTACAGAAAAAACTGGCAGCTGTGGTTACCAGGACAATTCGAAGTGTAAACATTTGCAGAGTAACATGTAGATTCAACATATTTAACATTGGATTGATATTTACATATTTAAAATGTTCAATTTACTTTTGATTTATTTTTTTTTAAGTACAAGAATAGGCTTATTTAATCATTATGGTCTTGCCTTTTAAAAGGCACTCATTGTTTTTCAATTTACAATTTTATTTTCTCAAAACAATAAAAATGCATAACTTCTAGAACCAAATCTGATTTTGTTAATGTACTCTTCCTGTAAAAACAAAAGCTATCTTTGCTTTAACACAACAATCTAACACAGTTTTTTGTTGCAATTTTACAACTTTTTGGTGTTAATTCTACAATCATTTTTTACAATGTACCTATGAATCAGTGGTTTGGTTTTTGCTACTCTTAAATGCTCTGCAAAACAGACTATTATCTACTTTCTAGCTTTCATTTGAAGATTCATTCAGTACTAAGGCAGTCAAAAGCATGGTTATATGAGTCTTAGACAGTCTGGAGTTAATTTGTCATTGTAAAGATTCTGCTGAAATATAGGACAGGAATATAAAAATTGGCAAAACACAAAAACATTAAGATGGAGATGACATTTTTTTGGTCTGTCTTTTCCACAGCTTTGAATACAAATGTTATCCGTCAGTGAAAATTGTGTTGTAATGATTACCAACTGCTGGCCTCTTCATGTCGACTGGATGCTGTTTAAGTGTTTTATTTTAGTTAACTGCACATTTGCTGCACTTAAAATCTCTAGATATTACATTTTAGAACCAGTTCATTTCATTTTATTGATAATTTGTCTGTGCATTACTCCCCGTTGAATGACAAAGATAGCTTCATATACTGCAGTGTTATTGGTATCATTGGTAATAAAAGGTGGGAAAAAAAATATGCTGTAAGAAGCATTATCATTTAAAACACAATCGCCTTAAATTGAAAAAATTATACAGATGGATCTGAAGATGAAGTTGTGGAATGTGTCCTGTTTGTTTGCTTCAAATATAACACCTAAAGCCATCTCAGCTCCAAAACTACAGAGTATGAAGCTGAATAACGTGACCTTTACATCATTACTTGAATATAATTCACTCAAGTACAGATTTGTGGTGCTTGTACTTTACTTGAGTATTTCAATTTCATACAAATTTATAGCTACTTCTACTCCAGTACATGTCACAGGAAAATATTATACCTTTACACCTTTACATTTATCTGAGAGCCTTTCGTACAACAGTTTTTCATCCCCTTCTTGTCCACTGAAAACCACTCACCTCCAAATGTTCTGATTTGGAATGAAGGATGAAACACCCTTTAATATGTTGATAAACTTGTCCTTCTTCTTATGCTAAAATATCTTAATATTACTCTTGAATTTGCTAGAAAAAGGTCTTGTTTCTACGTATGCAAAGGTAGAGACAGGGCTTTTTCACAGAACCTATAAAAAGTTAATTTAAAAAAACAGGACAATGTTGCTACCACCACTATGATCTTGTAGAATGTAGAATATAATGCATTTCTGTAGATTAACCTACCAACAGTATACAAAATTCCTAAATGAGCTCACGCTTTAAGATCTTGTAGTAAAATGCAGCATACATATTAGCGTAGCAGTACTATGAATCCAGAAACCTCATATATAACAGTAAAACACAGGCAGGGACTGAAGCACAATAACAACATTGTGCTGATAACACATATATGTAAGGTTTTGGACACTGGACTACTTTCCCAGCAATGTAATGATCTGAGGGATTCTTCCATCACTGTTTTTTTGTTAGTTCTGTTTCACTCTGTTACACCTGTGATCATGTGGTTTTCTGAACTATGTACTTAACTATTAACTAAAAACATGGATTTCCATTTTCATTTCAGTCAGCATTCCACAGTTAATATTTAATGTGTCCCGCAGATGCACTTGACAAGTTACAGGCAAGTGCTCCAACTTTGTCTTTAATTTTAGATTTATGTTGACGTTTGAATATATTTTGGAGGGGACAACTAGTATTTGTGTGAATGTGTTATTTATGTACTACCTCGCTGAGTGGAAACATTAAATAAGAAATTAGTTTTATTAGTTAATGACAGCCTTTAAAGGCCATTGAGGGGAATGAATGCAGCAGAGTTTCAATGTCACAATAGATGCAACACACCCACTCTCATTCCTGCTCTGTCTCACACACACACACACACACACACACACACACACACACACACACACACACACACACACACACAGACACACACACACACACACACACAGCTATGAAAGCTTTAAAAGCACAATGCATTCAAAGGTGCAGCAGATTCTTATCACTGAAGTTGGCTCTTTTTTGTCAAAAAACAATAGCAGCAAAGTGAATAGTCGCTTTCTAAAGTGTCAGCCTCTCTAGCAGAGCAGACACCTCCATTTAATTGTATTTAATATAATGAGGCTATTTTACAAAATTATAATATTAGTCTTTGTTATAGGATGCTATGTTTAAAGCGTCCAGATATGTGTTGTCTATCTCCAAAACTCAGAATAAATTTTGTTCACAGTTGCCAAAAGGGGACACATTTTTCAAGCTGGGTTAAAGACTCTACAGGAGTACGGTCATGGCTTTGACATTTAGGACAAAAGTAACATCAGTTGCTGTACTTCACAGGAAATGTTGTACACATCATCCAAGATAAACAGATCGTCTGCTTTTATCACCAGAAGATGTTTGCCAGATGTCATCACTCAACTGCATCTCGTTTTGGGAGTGGTAGGAATTTAAGCAGTAGTTCTAACTGTACTTAGATTAGATAAATATCAGAATAACAAAAGTACACAGTGACATACTTACCTCTGAAATGCTGTTTTACTGTGGGAGAACTTTCCCAATATATGAGACACTGAATCCAAATTTTGACTGCGTATGTTAGCGTTTACACTTTTTGTCCTTCAACGCGCACGGTACAACCAGGAAATACAAGCAAAGCTGTGAGAAAACACAACATTTACAAATAGATTAATAAATCCTTCTTAATTGAAATGGAGGGTCAAAACATAAAGACAACGAATAATGATTCCCGTTGTGTATTTTTTAACGCACATTCAGAAGACTATCAATGCGTAAGTAGCCACCTTCAGCGTAACTCTAAATTTAGCATTTATAGCAGCTAGCTACATTACGTGTCACTGTTAGCTTATGCCGAATTTTTGCATGTAAAATTGCAATAATTTCACTCCAGTAGATTACTTAGTTGCTGATGTACTAATTAGAGTGTGGATGGGTGGATGCCCACCACATGCATGGTTCCAGATAATAAACTCTAAGCTGTCAGTCCTACATGCTAGGTACTCGTCCTGTATTCGACGGGTATAGTTTATATAGTTAGCCGCGAACATATTTATAATCAGGCACTGGCTCCTGTGTAAACCCTCGGTACTCCCTTATCCGCTGATAGACAGGTTACCATTATTAGTTTTATCTGATAAGATGACTGACACCCACTGTATTTTTGCTCATGATCAAGTTTTTGCTTGGCTTCTATTAGCCGTTATTTCAGGGTTGAGCGTCAGACCCGTATGTATACAGGGTCTGTTTTGATCAGTGATATTATAAGAGACAGTTTTTATGAGGGTAACTGAACTATTTTAGCCTACAAGACAGGAACAGGAAGAATTATAAGGATATACACCGATAAATATTAGTAACGGTAAATAATGATCACTTTTGATTTAGTACTTAAATCACTAATAATTGGATAACTGTTAGAATGTCACTATGGCGACAGGATACAGCCACGCATGTTATCACAAATGTTCATCTCAGTCAATATCCATAATCCTTAATACAATTATTATTTACTTGATGCTTATACAGTCAGTGTTGGTCCTGAGAGAAATTGTAAGAAACCAAATGGTTATTTGTAGTGGTAAACCCTTATTTATACTTAGAAAATGTCCAACACATCTTGTATATGTTGACAAGTTGAATGTAAAAACACTTCAAAACACATTTCCAGTATGGCTCTCAAGATCCAGTAAAACCTAAAACAAAAGAAGTTTCGGGGGAAGTACAGTACACCCTGGACATGTCACCAGTTCACAGCAGGGCTGACATATTGAAATGAACAACACCAGACATTCATTTAAAAACCAAACACAATCCCGAAATCAAAAAAACATCACCACAATTCAAACAATAAAAAAGCAACAACATTAAAGAGGACAGTTAAAATAACAATGTCAGTGCAGATTTTGTGTGTCCATCTATTACCCATTAACCTTTGTATGGTGTTTGAGTCTGTGGGGCTCGTTTTAATTTTGTATTAAAAGAAAAATGATGACTAATTATTTTAAATATTTTTTTCCTCTCATATCGTGATTATATTACATTTTAGTAAAAAAAAAAAAAAAAAAAAAAATAAAAATTAGCCCACTTTAATTTAAAAATGTTATCTCTCAATGGCAAAAAGGGAAATATTAACCATATGTACTTTTTATATTGTTTGTAATTGGGATGAAGTAAACATCTGTTGAGTATTTTAACATCAAATTGTTTGATTATATTGAATTTAAAGCCCATAAATGCAGTAGGTCCACCACACCCATGAACACTAGCTGAATAACATAAATATGAACACCACACAAGGGTTACAATTTATATATTTGTTTTTCTTAAGATTTCCTTATTTTGGAGTAGCATTCCCATTCAGTGCTTCTACAGTAAATTATCACCTTGAGATAAATGCCCTCAGCTATTAATACATTTATTTAATTGTATGTAGGCTCTTGTTATGCAAAAAGTCCTGTAACAAATAAGCTGTAATACTAAACATGATCTTAATTGTTTGTGTTAAACTTTAATAAAAAAAAAAAAAAAAGTTCTGTATCCATAGGTCGAACATATGTCAAGCATATCAGTGCATCCCTTTAATAAAGGAATGCATAATTAAAGGAATGCATTGATATGCCCTTGGCATATGTTTTACCTATGTGTACAGAACTAATCATTTATCTCACAAGGGTAAAGGAAATAAGATAAATTCTAGTCTTAGAATGTGCTGCTTCTGATCTAAGTGAAACCACATTCACTTGAGAAGCTCTACTTTTGGTGCAAGATAAATGGTGATTTACATACCAACAGAGTGATGGTTCAGGATATGTGATCACATTACATAGCTGTATTAGGGGAGAATGCAGGTGTAATGCTGTCCTGCCTAAAGCAAAAAACCTTGTGTCACTGTCAAATATTTGGTAATAGCAAGCAATAAATCACGTCTTATTTGTTTTCTAACTAACCTAGTTACAAATGATCAACACTGACAATCTCTATCTTAATTTGTGTCTGTCTGAACAATAGACTCAGAAAAGTTACTAAAACATTAGTGAAGATTTAATTTCTAACAGTCTGATAAGTATCTGATGAATGTAAGGCATTTTAGTGGACATTTGAGGGGTAAGAATTCAAATAAATCCAAACATTATTTTACTAGAAACATTTTAGTAGCATTTTTTAATTACATCCCAAGAAAGTCTAATACATGGCCAAAAACTTTTATTCCACTTTCTTTCACTATGTGAACACAGGCATATACACAACAGCAGTCTTTATTCTTTTAAGTGATGTAATTATCAAACAAAAGAAAATCAAAATTATCTATACTGATCTTACTCATCTTTGACTGTACAACTGTCTTTCAACTCCAATATTGGCGTTCAACACCCACAATTCAATAAAGGAATGCTTCTAGAACCCAAAAAAGTGTTTGTTGAAGGTGCTCTTTTGAAAAAGAGATTCAAAAGGACAGCAAACAGAAAGAAAAGTCCAAGGCACTCTTTAACTATTAAAATGCCTTTATTATTATGGCATGGTCATGTGTAGACCTTAAAAAAACACTTCATCACATTTTGGCTTCAAGCCTTCATCAGGAAGATAAACACAATTCAATGTTTAGAGCCTTCATGCAAATATAATCAATTTTATTTTTGACCTGAAAGGTGTTAAAAGTGTACATTTAACTATGACATTTACATTTTATGTTTGTTTGGGTATTAGATGTCCCTGTTTTTATCCTATATAGAATTAAAAGTAGTCCACTTTCAATAGTAAATTCAAGTGAACAGGTCGACACGGTTTGTTGTGACTGCTCCAAGGAAACAGGTGTTTGACAATACGTGCAGAAGGCCTCATCTGAGTGTATGGGTACGCCCTGCTCTGTGCTGCAGGCCCCTCCATTTCTCCTAAACCTGCAGAGCACATTTCATTCTTTTCATTCCTTATTCTTTTCCTCTCTGGTTTCTGTCTGCACTCAGTTTGGTTTCCGTTCGTGGAAGTATGTTGAGTGTCTGGTTGTAACTCCATCAACACTTCCACACTGTATTTTATTTCTCTTAGCTGTCATTGAATAGGCCTCTGTGTTTTATTGCACATTTAAATGGGTTAAATACATATGGAGTTGACATTTGTACATATCTTAGGTGTTTGTCACTGTTTTTTAGTACAATATTTTTATGTGCACAAATACACAAACATTGACTCACCATGAGACGGTCCAAATTCTGTTTAGTCGTGACACTGTTTACAAAGCACAGGTAGTCACACAGGTCACTGTGTAACAATGTAAAAGTAAAAATGATATATTAATAACAGACTCTATAGATAATTGTGCTTTTTGGATTTACAGGCGGTGATATTAACAGTAAAGCGAGCCACAGGAACCTTCTCCTTACTAGGATGGTAAATATTTCTTCCAGTTGTCTCAATCTCAATGTTTTTTATGCTTTACTTGTATTCCAGACCATCAGGATTAACAGCAAATTGTCAAAAAAATGAGTGAGATAGTGATATTTGAGAAAGATCTATAGTGTGTGTTAGAGCATGTAAGATCTGAGTAATAATGGTTATTAACATAGTTAGCAAGTAACAGTGGGCTATGTAGAACCCATAAGAAGGCCTTCTTTGCTGCAAAAATAGTATGAAGAGGTAGACCATGGGTATAATAGAGTATGTATTGTGTATACTGTCACTCAGCTCTGATTTTGATTGTAGAATAATACAGTATTCAGCTGCTTTTGACACTGTGTCAGGAGGTGTGTTGAGGTTGTGGTCTGTGGTGTTTTTGTATTGGTTTGCACTGTAATGTGGTCTTGTGCTTATACTCTGCCTGTTTTGTTTTCATGTTTGTGCAATGACATAATGCTGAAGCAATAATGTGATGCACCTGACTGTTGAACTCAGTTTGTAATAAAATTTTAATAACAATATAAGCTGTGATTAATATTATCACTACTTCAACACTTTTCAGAAACATCAACATCTGTATTTGTAAGAAACCATTGGTACTGTTTTTCTTTATTTCTTTGTTCTTAGGGATTGTTGAAGTGTATTCTGTATCTCAGGCTGCTTAAAATGATGGCTTCACACTTTTGCTGTATTTGTTTTTTTTTTTGGCAGGACACTTAACGAAAGACACTCTTTAGTAGATTTTCTGCTGTAAGTTTAATCAGTCTGAACATACATTGCTTTTATGGTCAGTGATCTGACTACAAGCTAAAGACTCAGCAGTTACAGTAAAGGTTATCAGACAGCCTGTGGGGATAAGTGTGAAGTAATGATGTATTTTCATGCACCAAAGTACATCATCATTAGGGTGGCAATTGGCCTGTCCTGCTCAAATTGTTGCCCCTGTAATTAGCATGAAGCATCTCACTGTGGTCTTTCATGTCTTTTTTTCAGCCTTTTTATGCTGTTTGTGATCTGGCTGCTTCGCAGGTATCATTCTTTGGCTCAGGTAAATCTGCACTCAGTCTTTTCATTTTTTGCGCATTTCTGTTTGCTTCATTGCCACTGGAAAAATGTTCAATTAACCATGGCAAATCTTGGCGTAATTGAACGCAATTAAGTGCACAGATTAATCAATTGTGGAGTTAATTGGCTCATGGTTCTGCTGTGGTAATGTCTGCCTCTTTGTGCTTTTTTGTATTGTATTTCAGATATAAATAATGTTGATTTAGAGTTTTTTTTTTTCCTTCCACAGAGGTAATTTTTCTTAGATCTTCTTAGAGTCTTAATTTTCTGAGGTACATTAGTGCTTGTGTCTGGTGCTTGCGTGAGTGCAGCTTTTGAATGCTTATGTGTTTGAAGGCAGTCGAGCAGGTCTGTCAGGTTGCGCTTCACATTATCCTCCTAATCTGAAGAAAATGACAGCTTAACGTGGGACTGTTGGATCCTATTACCTCTGGACTGGGTCATAGAGAGCCTAACCTCCTCCTGCTTGTCTTCTTCCTTCTCCTCTTCCTCCTTTTTTTTCCTCTTACACCACATAAACCCTCTCCTTACCTCCATCCCTTTACAAAGGTTATCCATCAGTCAATAGTCTTTAGTGCTCTCTGGCCCTCCTACGCTCTTTTTCTGTCTCCAGCTCCTCCCCTTCTCCTTCCACCCCCCCCCCCCTTTCCCCGTGTAGTCTCGGCAGGGTCATTGCTGGACACAATTAGATAAGGAGCCGTGTGTTTGTGCGTATCTGTGTTGGTCTCTTTGTGGCTGCCAGAATGTATAACAGCCAGTATGTGCAAAGTCAAGAGGCAGACTGACTGCTGGTGCACACATTATTGATTCATTACTGATACTAAGGAAGTTGTATGGTCACTCCCCTTTTCCTGTTCATTTGTCTTGTATGTTTGCATCTCTGTCTATCTGTCAGTGGGCTGGGAGTGTTGTACCTTATGTCCAAAGATATTCTGTGCCCAATGTCAGCCTTTTCACCATTGATGAAAGCATAATAACTATCCCGCTGCTCGTCAGCTAAAGCTTTGGTCACACGTATCACTGAGAGCCACTGGTATCAGGCCTCTGACGTCACATGGTCTCCTAATGTCTTGTGATGTAGCAGAGTGGAGTTCTCAGCTATGGATGTACAGATTTATGACAAGTTTAGATTTTTAAGCTGCGTTTCAGTGATAAAATACAAGAAATGAGGCATGAAAGTACACAAGCAGTCAGCTACTCAACAGACTGTAGGTGGTCCGTCACAACACCTAATGTAGATGTTGCTCTATATCAGGGGTCTTAAATTCATTTTAGTTCAGGGGCCACACTCAGCCCAATATGATCTGAAGTGGGCTGAACCAGTAAAACAAAAACAGTGATAACAGTAAAATTACATTATAATAATGTTTACATCTTCAAACTAACATTTAAAATTCGTTTTCCCCTGGATTACACACTGGACATCTGGGACTTACACCACACAGCTAACTGATCAGCTGAGACTCAGTCTATAGCTGTTAGCATCGTGCTAACAAGCTAGCATTAGCCGCAGAGCTGAAGAGCAGCTCCGTTAACTTTATTTCATGAGTGACTGATGATGCCCCAGTGTTCAACTGAATGTCTGAGGAATTGTTCTGTTGTTTATATTTATAATGAGAACTTTATTTGAAATTGCTACTGGGCTGTTGTTGGTGTTCGAAGGGTCTGTATCAGAGTCCAGAATGATATTGTGTTTTTACCTCCACCAAGGAGGTTATGTTTTTGCCGGTGTTTATCTGTCTGTCTGTCTGTCTGTCTGTGTACAAAATAACTCAAAAAGTTATGGACGGATTTTGATGAAATTTTTAGGAAATGTCCACTCTGGGACAAGGAAGAGCTGATTAAATTTTGGAGGTGATCCGGATCAA
>JAPTGZ010000015.1:19023961-19039028 GCA_029814645.1 Fowleria isostigma | reverse complement strand
CCCCAGCTACAACTAGATTCAACTGATAAAAGTCTGTGTCTATAATAAAAACACAGTCCTGAGGCAGACAAAGGATCAGATAAACTGACCAAATGTACACCTATGGGACAAACAGCTGTGATTACTGTAATGATATGCATGTATATGATATTGCAATATGTAACAAGTTTGCTAACGTCTCTGCTAGCCAACAAGTATCCAGGCCTTGATGATAAAATAAGTTCATGAATGAGTAAACTGTTACAGCCAATACCATCATCAAGAACACAAATCCACTGAAATACGTATAGAGAATGTATGTTCTGTGTTGGCTCTGTCATGGTAAACACCTGTGAAGGAATGGTTAGTGGTGTTTAGTTAGCCATCAGTATGTAGCTGGAGCTATGGTTGTGTGGTAGTGCCGTAAACGGTGCTGTTTCTAGCGAGAGACGAGATCTTGGCCATCGTGACGAGATCTTAGGTACTGGGACGGCTTTGAGAAACTGCAAGTGGCAGTTTTCAACGGAGAGGCACTAGTGGGATGGTGGAGTGTGTCCATTAACCCCAAAACAAGCTATTTAACCATTACAATTAATTTGAAACTGTTTAATTAAGGTAAAAATGTTACCAAGTTCTCCTTTAAGACATTTCAGGTTATTGAATTTTTTGTGAAAGAATAGTTTATAAATGTCAACATTTTTATATAAATGATCTTTTTTTACACCAAAACAAAATAGAAAAAATAGTTTGTCATTATTTATAGGTAATTCTAATGGTATTGTACTGGTTTGACCCACTTTAGATCATATTAATCTGTACATCCTTGCTTGTTAGTATCTTTAATGTCATTATTCACAAATTCATCCCGCTGACTGGATTGGATCCTTTGGTGGACCGGATTTAGCCCCGGGCCGTACGTTTGAGACTCGATAACCCGATAAAAATAACAAAAATATTCATTTTGTGGGACAATATTTTTGCTATTTTTAGGTCTTATAAGATGGCGTCATAATCGTGCAGCCTCTTTGTTAAAAATCATCACATCTTATTATCAGGGTGCTGATCCATGTTTCCCATTGGACTCCATTCAAACAGAACAGTCTCTAGTTCCCTTTTGAAGGCCCCAAGGCTATGACATGTATTCACACAAGATTTGTAACCTTCCCCTTTTACTTTGGTCATATTTGATTGAACAAATCAGTGGCAGCAATAGAAAAAATTAGAGAAAAGAACCATCATAACGTGTGGTTTAATAATGTTTCATGATGAGTAGAAGAGTGGACTGGTGGTCTTGGTGGAGGTCTGTGCTCTTTTAGTGCCTTTCTAGTTTCCTTGTAACATACAGTGAGTTCAGTCTGTGTACAAGGAATTAGAGGAGACAGTCCTCTGTGATTAGTCCCCGCAAGGGAAGCTGAATGCCAAGCAGGCAGTGATTATTTGATCAATAATTTCTCTTTCTCTCTATATTAATATGAATGTATTGCCTTTGATTGTTCTTTTCCCTGTACAGAAAATGATTCTCAGCCTCACTGTAGCTGCTTTCTTTGACAGCGTAGCATATGTCATGGTGAGTTACTTACTCTTTTTTACTCAGCACGCATATATTGTCTTTTCTGCATTAGCTCAGATGTTTCTCCATGTTTTTCTTTACTCTTTCATTAGGGTGAGTCCCATCCAGGGGGATCTTTGTGTGACTTCCAGGCCTGGTGGCTGACGTACTTTGGTAAGGCATATAAATAGTGTTAATTATTCACTGGCGCACAGTTGTGTTTTTTTTACATTTTTTTTTACAATAGGGATATATTTTACAATAGAGACAAGTAAGCTTGCACAGAAAGAGCAGAGATCCAACAAAGACATCTGCTGAAGATCTCTTATATCAATGTGGAAGTTTACTTTCTGGCTTAAGAATGTGCCTTGACAGTGAATGTTCTAGCTTGTAGCACCACTTCTCTCTCAAAGCCCAGAAAATACAGCATGGGAGTTGTTTTCACATGAGACATGGGCTTTGAGACAAATTTTCATTTTACATTTTAAATTAGTCGTTTCTTGGGTGAGAAAGCGGTTTCAGATTCATATAAAATCTCTGTACCTGTTGAGCCCCCGAAGGCAGACATCGGTAGTGATTTAATCTTTAATTTGCGGTTTATTTTTTTGTTATATGAAATCTATGGTAATATTGTGTTGATTGTATTTCTCTCATGTGATATTTGCATACATGAATATATGAACATGAGCCCATTCTACTGTTTTTGTTTAATCATCTTTATTTGGCAGACTTAACCAACATGTCTGGTCCAGAAAGTCCCTAAAAGCACTTTTACGTAGCAGTGGTTATAGGTGCCAAGGGCAGTATTCACAGATCACCACATGAGGCTATAGTGTTACTCTTACCATGCAAATTTTAACCGAATTATCAGAAAATCTGCAAAAGAACATTTGCATTAGTGCACGCTTCCCTCCACTACTGTTATACAAATATTTAGACACTCTGCAAAAATTGGCTTTTGAAAAATTGCCTGTTCAAAGTAATATTTCTTCTGAATCCTGATCCCTTGGTTGAGGAGCTGATAGATTTAAGGTCTGGGTACTTTCAGGCGGCTGACAGCTGTTGCCTCCTAGAGCAAACCAATCTGCTGGTTTGGAACGTATATGATTGTTTCAAACTTTTTGTCATATTTCCTGTGAAAGGACAAATTTTTCATTCTACAGCTTTTCAAATACTGCTCCATTTTATTGTTATTTTCCATCTATTGTTTCCTTATTTCTTCACACGCTCAGACTTTTTCACCTCTCCTAAGCGTAAAAAGTTTTTCATGAGATTTGAGGGTTTTAGGGTTTTTTCATGCCCAAATTTAAAATGCTTCATTGGAATAAGGTGATGATTTTTTGCAAATATAAATACTGCATCTGACCTCTAGGTTCTTGGTGGAGTGGGATGATTGTTCTTGTGATTCAGACTGATGAGTCAGCAACGTTTTAGGCTAATTCCGGTTTTGACCAGCATTAGGATGTGACATTTTTCAAAGGTTGCTTTATTGGTCTCACAGGTAGACACACGTTGCATATAATCACACACAGAAGAATCCATGATAATAGGCAGTGACTTAGTGCTGTAGGGTTGGTGCATGTCACCTCGTCTTATCATGAGAGTTCTCAAGCTGAGGACAAACGGCTACACATAAACACCAGCCGAAAAGGCACTTTGTTCTGTTGCGAAGTGTCAAGTCTAGTGGGACCGCATAGCACAGCTCTGCTTTTAACTCCCACCAATAAAATTTTATGAAATATGTTTCAAATGAGGGAAAGATGGTAGCAAGAGCTGTGTCAGGACAGGTGGCGACGCTAAGCTGTTGGTTGTCAAGTTCAGCCGAAGCTTTAGCCGCCATTTGGTTATGTAAGATGCACTCGCCTTCACAATGACGGTGATTTATTGTGATGACAACTCGGATAGCCAATCTGCTTCTTTCTTAGTCACTGCATGCCATTCCTAAAGGCCTCTTGAGTGCATGTGTTCGGGGTTGGTGGTGGGGTGTTGTGTGAAACTGAGTAAACTGAGTATGTAGCTCAAAGAATCCATCATTGCAACGACCTGCCCTGCCTGTCCTGTCAACAGAAACACACACACACACACGGACACACTCACACACAAGGGAAAAGGGTTGAATGCAAAGACATAAAGGGGGGGAAGTGAGCTTTCCAGAGTCTTTTTGTTGTCTGTGTGAAATACCGTAATTTCTCCCCTCTGCACGCTCCGAGTTTCATTTCTTCTTTTCTTTTCACTTTCTTCACACTCTCCTTAGTCCACTCCATTCGCCCCCCCTCCGTCTCCGTGCCACACTTTTCCTCCATCTCCTCTCTCACCCCCACTCTTGTGTTATCTCCCTCTGCTTTTCCACAGTTCATCATTATCTCTCTCCGAGCTCCCCCCTCTCATCCATCACCCTAAGCCACAGGTTTCCCTCATATTACTGCAGAATGGGCCCTCATTTATCAAAAAGTGGAACTCATGCATGCACATACACAAGCACCGTTACATATGTGTGTGTTCTGGCAGGTGCACTTTGTGTGGTGAGGAGCTGTGTTGTAATTTGACCTTGTTGTTTTTCTCTGTGTGTGTGTGTGTGTGTGTGTGTGTGTGTGTGTGTGTGTGTGTGTGTGTGTGTCTGCAGACTGGAGTGCCTTGGCCTGGGTTTGCCTCATCACTCTGAACCTGTACCTCAACCTGGTTAGAGAAATAAGCACGAATGGATACGAGATGTGAGTAGGAGACTGTCCGTCCCTAGTGTGTGCACACAGGTCAATGTTTGTTTGTCAATGCGTCTTGTGCCTTCCTTTGAATGTGTGTGTGTGTTGTTTTGTTATGACCAGTTCCCCTCTGTGTGAGTGTGTGTATGTGTGTGTGTGTGTGTGTGTGTGTGTGTGTGTGTGCATGTGTTTGGTCTGCCAGAGCATGTGTCTCCCCGCAGAGCATTGACAGCCCCTCCTCCTCCACCTCCCCCCCTCCTCTTTTTCTGTTCCAGCCAGCCGACGCTCTAATTGAAAAGGGAGTGAGTGTCAGCCGTTAAGTGTGTGTTTTTGTGTGTGTGTGTGCGCACCCATCTTCACGCTTTGTGGCTCTATGTTTCTGTCGCTCAAACTCCCATGAGCACTCTCCACAGAGCGAGTGTGAATTTGCCTGTGTGCGTGTGAGATATTTTCTCATTTTCCATGCCTAGCGCAAAGCTTTGTGACACAAACACACATTCTTGAAAAAAAAAAAAAAATGAATGTGTCTGTGGGCGGAAAAAAGTAGCAGCTTTAACAAGTTAGTGGCAACTCTGTTTGCTAAGTCAAGTCGATTGTTCACGGTTGTATCCTGTAGATGTGCTTAGGTGTGCACACCCCTCCTACACTTCTGAATGTGAGGGTGTGGGGTGGTAAAAGAAGATGGCCCCCCCTCCTCCTCATGGGAGTTTCCCTGCATTGATTAGCAATAAGCCAGACGATAAAATGGTGGTATAACTCAGAAAAAGACAGTTTTATGGGTGCAGGGAAGATGCTTGCTAGGGGGCCAAAATTCGTTTGCTCCAGAGCCTTATCAGCTGCACACCTCTCACGAGTCCAGGGGGACTGAGATGGGAGGAGGATATGTCTTTGTTTTTGTGTGTAGCTGGTCAGACAGTGTGCGAAGGGAAAAATAGCACAGTGCTTAATAGGCTAGACCAAAGCGAAGGCTGAGCGTCAGGAGGGCTGTCATGTATTGACTGTGGATAGATAAGCTGTATGTGTTTAGGCAGGCGGGTATGTGTCTTTGCATGCATGCACAATTACCCATCAGCCCCCCTAACCTCCCATCCTCTCTCCTCCACACACATAGACATAATGACGGCGCCGTGTGATGGTTTATGAATGAACAAATCGCCAGAGGAGACGGAGAATGGAGGCAGGATGATCTAAGAGTGATTGAAGTGGATGCAAGAGAGGATGGGAACTGTGTGTGTGTGTGTGTGCGTGCATGTTTATGTGTGTTTGAAGGCGGCTTCAGGTGTACTGAATCTGTTATGGGCAGGGAGATAGCAGAGAGGCTGAAGATGGAGGTGAGAAATGAGATTGAGCCTCCAGAGAAATTTCTATATGGGCTGGCATGTGTGCGCGTGTGTGTGTGTGTGCAGGTGTGTGAGATGCAGAGCGCATAGCGGTCCTGCTGTGCCTCATTAAGCCCATGTTGAGCGCTGCTTCGGACCTCGTCATCTCCCTCTCAAAGCGCCGCCAGTGTGTGGTGTGTGAGTGTGTGTGTGTGCGCGCCCCTCGTCTGCCTGTGTGTGAGAGGCTGGCTGTGGGTCTCCGAGCTCTCAGCATTGATTTCCTGACAAGCTCCCCCTTCCCCCCTCCCTCCTCCACCAATCGTCACGCTACGGACTGGCAGCACTGATTTCACCGCTTGTATCTCCCCTCCCACAACCATATCCTCTCTCTCTGTGTGTCTTTGTGTCTGTCTCTCGCTCCCTCTGTTCTCTCTCACTCACTCTTGCGCTTTTACTTGCTTGGTTGCAATTGCTTGTATTTTTTTTTTGCACCTCTGCCTTATGTAGCTTTTTTGTCCTTTCTTCCCCATATTTTTTTCCTTCCTTGATGCTTTCTCTTATGTTCGATTAACTCTCTGTCTCTCTCAAAGTTTGGGATCTAAACATTTCCTGTGTCACCTACCTGCCATCCGTCTTTCACCACCACCTCTGGCATCCTCTTATGCTGCTGTCCATCAGATGGGTGCAGTAGTTGTATATAGCGCACCCCGCTGAAAGGCAGAATAAAAGAGTGTGTGTGTTTGTGTGTGTGTGGCGCAAGACTTGTGAGGAATTAAGTGTTTGTCAGCTGTGTCGCCACAGCTCGATTGACCGCACTTGGAACAAGTCAGGGGCAGGACTTCCACTCTATTGACTGGCCGATGCTGTACGGTCTATAAAGTATCGACGCCCACACCTAAAGAAACTAGAGCACACATCTCATCTGTCTACCACACATACACAGGCATGTCTGTGTGAGGATTCACGACAGGAAATTCTGATGTTGATATAGAACGCTAGAATTTGGTGATAAAATAACAATTATGAATATCATTATATAATTTTATATAATATTATGATGTAATTTCATATTTCAATAGGTACTGTTCTCATGACATACTTTTTGTCTTTAGGGTTTATTTTGGTTACCTCATAAACCACAAAACATTTCAATGTTTTGTTGGTTTGATGTAATTATATTCTTGAATATCTAGTTTAGTTTTTTTTACATTTCTAATACTTTTCAATGTTCAGCCTCTATATTTGTGATGTTGTGAAGTGTTTGTCAAAAGTTTACAACAAAAAACACATCTTTTTGCAGTGTTATCTTGTGAACAATAGCTCAAAATCTCATTTTGATTTAGTGTTTGAAAAAATGAACAAAACAAGCTCTAATTTACAAAATTAGCAATTCTAGGTACTTGTTTTTATCTTTTATCTCTTTTCCTGCTTTTCAGAAATGATACCGATGAGTGTTATGAAATCGTTTTTATTATTTGCCTAACTTGTATAACACATTTTCTGTTATAATCCCTTAAATGTGATTGTCAATCATTTGCTAGGGTCAGAAATGTTACTCATAGTTACACATGTGTTTTAGAATTGAAATTTTTTATTCCAGTTGATATTAATAATTATGATGACACATCAAATCCAGTATTTCTTTCAAATTTTTAGGTTGAAATTTGATCCTGAGTAAAAGTGGAAGCCACCACGTTTGATGTAAGCAAAAGTAAAAAACAAAAACGCTTATATGTAAATAAAAGCCGAAAGATAAGACAAATGTCATAATAATGGCATTGCAGACAAACGTAATAGCATGAGAAGTATCATTGTTATTATTGTTTAACAATCATACAACATTATAAAAGTGAGTCTCACATAAATTTGTTAAAACTTAAACTTTACCTATTTTTGAATAGATGTAAATAATAAAGAAAAACCCAAAACAAACTTGAGTTAAAAGAATAAGCGTCCCATTTATGAGTTGCAACCAACCTCACTGCACTTCTTTGTTTTGCTGTGTGTCATCACCACTGGCTTACACAACTTCTACTGCCAGAAACTTCTTTTAATAGATGGTACATTTTACAATAACCATCAATGTGGCTCAGTTTTATTTTACATTTAAATTTAGTTATACAAAAAAAGTTTATGATGCGTGTACTCAACTTAAAAAAGATAAACTAGATTATTTTTATAGGACTGATATTCACTCATAGCTTAGTTATGTCAGTTATGTAAACTTTTAGTGTAACCCCTAATTATTTTTTTTATTGTACTTAGGCCAAAGAAAAAGTGAAAAAGCCACAGTGAGAGTTTTGTGCAATGTTTTGCGGTCATTTATTTTTTTATTTCACATAAAAATATAACGGTATATTTCAGGGAATTGCGTGACTTCATCATTAAGCGTTTTTCTTTTTTCAAAATAAAAATTAATATTATCTTGATAATAGTCAAAATAATAGGACAATGCTTTTTTTTTTTTTTTTTTACATCAGACTCCCCCACCCAAAAAAAACCCAGAATCCTATGGAAAACCCTGATAACAATCAGCAGATCTTTTCACTGTCTATTTTTAATGAGAACTGCTTATCTCATGCATGAAAAATTGGCTTGACGCTGAAGCTGTAGTTATCCCACCGCTGCAGAGAAGCTTCACACATACCTCAAACATGCTCTTATTCAGGTTGTATGGTAGCTCTAACTTATTTTTTTGGGTATTGAAATTAAAATCAGCTGGATCTGCTCTTATCACACATGTGAGGTACACAGTAGTTATGGTCGTAGTTATAACCTTAACCCTAAGATAAATGTTTAACCTCCTGACACATGAAGTTGGGAATCCTGGCTGAAATTTGCTCACCACAAAAAAAAGAAAAGAAAATAATAGAAACAGACTTTGTCCACACAACTACACAAAAATATACATGCACTCACATTCACATACATAAAAGTCATAAACATATATATATATTATTTGCTACAAAACTTACCCTGAACTTTTCCTTAAATTTAACGTCACTATAGCACCTGCTGAGTGCGTATCACCCTGTTTGTGGTTTGATTCAGACATCATCTCTGCAAATCATCTCTTCCACAACAGCGAGGGTAATTATGGTTTATATTACCTTGAGTAATTGGCAGTCTGGCTGTGTAGGCATTTGTCTGCTCCTGAAAAATGACCCTGATGTGAGTGCCAACAGTTGGAATGAACTGAAGAAGAGACGAATTGATTTAGTTATAGGGTTTTTTTCTCAGGGGTAAAGCTCACTGCTCTCGACGCTCGTAATGAAATAAATGTCTCCCTTTTATCAGGTGGTATCATGTGACTGCGTGGGGGGTGCCCCTGGTCATGGCCTCTTTACCGCTGCTCAAGGGCTACTACGGACCTGCAGGATTCTGGTGGTAAGTACAGCCTGCCCTTCCATCCATCTGTAGTGTAATTCTTTACAATGTCAGCCAGTGACAGTGTATATTCTGTTAAATGTCTTCTTTTTCATAGAGGTCCGTAGTACTGGCCACGTTCCAGTGCTTAGACAGGCTCTTTCCCTCGTAAGATTTTATGTGATAAAAATTGGTAATTATCAGCAAATCTTTAGACAGTAAAAACGCCCCCTCAGACACTTCAGTTCTTATGGAGAAAAGGAAAGACTTTATTTGTTTGGAGGGTAGTTAAGGGGGTGAGGAGAAGGCCGAGTAGAGGAGGCGGTAGAAGGAGAATTGGGACAGAGCCTTAATCTCCGGGCTCGGCTCTCTCTTTCCACTCTCGGCTTATTAATAGCTACAGCTGCACAGCTTTTCCCCTCTGCAGTCACACAAGTCTCTCTTCCGCTCACGCTCTCCCTTTCCTTTGTAACCCCCTCATCGCTCTCTCTCTCTCTCTCTTTCTCTCTCTCTCTTCCCCCAGCTGGATCACAGACGATCACGTAGCCTGGAGATTTGGGATGTAAGTAGACCCTTTCAGCGCTGCCATCAAAGCTTCTCCCACTGGGGGAGATGGGGAGGAGGAAGAGGGAGGAGGGCTGTCTCTGCGGGGAAATGTGAAGGGTTGCATGTCAGGGGAGCCTGGAGGGTTTTTTCCCACTTGGTGCAAGGCCAAGATTTGTGTGTGTGTGTGAAGTACGCACACATGAGCGTACTCATGTCTGCCTCTGCCTTGTCAGATTTAGGGGAGTTGCTACACTGTGTATTTAAGTGTTTAGGATGGCTATGAAGGATTATGCCTGTCTACTGCTTTCTGCAACTGGCCCTAAGTCTGCAAGGGCTCTGCCAATCCCAGACACACGCATACACAGATGCACGCGCACACGCACAACATTTTGCTATGAGCCAAGGTAATCGCGTTGCTGCTCGCAGCATCAGCAGGGAATCAATCTTTCTAAACAAATAAGCCTGCACACACTCAGACAGACTCACGCAGACAACCAGTCGCACACACATGCAGAACAACACATAGCTATCAGCTGTGCTAAACGAGCCTGTGTCTCTTTTATCAGTGCTCTTCTGCTCCTTGGCTCTTTCTAGTTTTCCACGCCGTCGTGGCCCAGAGGGACGAGCCGCTCAGAGGATCAGGGAATCTTCATTAGCTCTAATTATATCAAACCAGACGAGAGATTAGAGGCCAAGGCAGCAAGCGTCAAGGAAGAAACGCGTACGCTGAAACATACACACCCTGCTGACAGCTGGCAGGGAAAAAGGCACGGGAGGGCAGAGGTTTTAGTGTTCCAGGTGAAAAGTGGAAAAGGTGGGAGGCAAGACATACGGGCTACGGTTAGAGAGCCCGAGAATTACTCAGCAGGAGAAGGAAAGACGAGCAGCGTAGCCTGACGGAAAGGAGAGGAGAGAGAGAGAAATAGATTGCCCTTGTCTCTGCCCACGCCTCATAGTGTGTCTTCATCAGAGTTCAGCGAAGCGCGCGGGCAGGACAGAGGAGGTGGGGGAGGCTCAGAGGAGGAGGGTGTGAAAGGGGATGAAAGAGGAAGGAGAATGAAAAGCAGAGGACAGCGCTGTGTGACGGAGGTGCAGAATTTCAGGGCTTGAGTCAGCAATTGGAAGCACTCAAGCTTAGCTGAGTCACCGCTCTTAGCGGGCCTCGTCGGTGTGCATTATATCCCATGGCAATGAAATAGTTCGAAAATTACTTTTACAATCGAAAGCACATGATCACCAGGGTATTTTCAGTCCGGCTCGCGGTGTGTCTCCAGAGATGGTAATTTGGGTGAGCCATCTCCGCTTTTGTCCAGTTCTTTTTTTTCCTGTTCTTTGTCCAGTTTCAATTATCTGAAAATCTGCTGACTGGATCGCCATTTGTACAGATGTTCATGATCCCCAGAGGATGAGGCTTAGCAGCTTAGGTGAC
Source organism: Fowleria isostigma (assembly GCA_029814645.1). NCBI lineage: Eukaryota > Metazoa > Chordata > Actinopteri > Kurtiformes > Apogonidae > Fowleria > Fowleria isostigma. Next base: position 19,028,141 of record JAPTGZ010000015.1, on the reverse strand, counting down.
ATTTTGGTTTTGTAGTGAGATGCCTTGAGGATAAAGGAGAATAATTGTTGTAAACTTGGCTGACCTGTTTCATGTTCTCCAAAACATACACTTTGATGAAACTAACTTTTCATCTAGTGGCAGCATTACATCTGCATTTTAATTTTAATTCTGTGGCTTCTACATTAAAAAAGATCAAATTTCAATCTTTTATATTAGCATGTTAACACAGTAAATCAAACTTTACTTAATTAAAGAGAAATTCTATAGAGTTTAGAGAATATCTAAATAGAAAGAAAAATTGCGCTGTCAGGACCTTGTATGTATAAAAGAGAGAGAACCCTTGTCTGCTCTGTGCATTGTTTGCAAAGAGGCTTAAAAGTAGGTTAGCCCACTCATGATGGCTCAGCACTGAAACTCTAATTTATCCTCCTTTGTGCAAAAACTTTTTGGTCAAATTAATGGACCTATGTGGCCAGATAATAGAAGACTAAATCAGCCAACAGCACAGTAAGTAAAACAAAAAAGGCTGCCTCACAGCAACTCTGGCAACTTTATAACATTTTCCATTATGAGACGGTGTCTTGAGACAAATTCTGCAGCATCAAACAGCTCTGTTGGATTGAATCTGTCCCTTAACTTATTTGGCGCAAATATAAGTTTAAAGTTGCCGTTTGATCACCTTTTAAAGTTTTTGTGCGAAAGAATTGCACTGAACCTGGGTTTTTAGTGCATTTAAATATTTGATGCAACAGAACAGAGTTTGAAGACAAATCTGTGTTGGTGCAACCCAGTATAAACCTGATTTACTTTTAGCCTTTAACCAGTGTATCTGGAGAAGTTGAGCCATTACTGTTCTCACCCATCTGGTTTTTTTGGTCTCGGTTTGTCTTTCCCGTGTGAGTGGTTGAGCAGGTAGATCGTGCTCTTTCGCTCAGCTGTAGGATCTTATAGGTCAAAGTTGACAGATGCATTTGAACAGTAACGGGCACAGATGGGTCTCTGCTCTCATCTTCTACCGAGCGCTTCAATTAAGGCTTCTTTCATCCGAGTCTCATCCTTCACTTCAGAGCAACACTGGAGGGAAGGCCAGGCTTAGGCCAGCTGATTGAATCTGTGCATGTCTGTGATGATCTTTCTTTTTACCCAGTTTCAGCCTTAACCTCACCCCAAAACTCACACAGCCCCTCTGTGGTTATCTGTTTTTCTGTCTTTACTTTGTCATGCTACCTGCTACTCTCTCTCTCTCTCTCTCTCTCTCTCTCTCTCTCTCAGCTATTCCTTTACATCTCACTGTGACCTTATCCCTCTCCCTGTCTTTTAATCACCCACTGCTTCTCTCGTCTTTCTGCTCTTTCTTGTCTTGACCTGCAATCCTTCATCATCCATCTACACCTCCATGCTCACCTCTATTCCTGTCTTCAGTTTTATCATCCCCGGCCCACTCTGAATCTTACTCGCTGCTTCTATTTCATCGTCTCTCTCCCTCTTTCGCGCTCTCTCTCTCGTTCTTTTGCTCCCGTCTTGCTTGCGCTCGCTCTCCGGGTAGTGCTCAGCTGTAGAGCACAGCGGACTCTAATGGCAGATCATTATCATGCTAATTAGAGCACTTTGTAGCTGCCGCCCGTCATTCTCTCCTCCTCGCAGCCCCCCACGCTATCGTTAAAAAGGCCACCCCCTCCTCTCCCCTCTCCGCCATCCACCCACCCCCATCCTGTCTCTCCATCATTAACAGGACGTGCGCTGGCGTAATTGGGCGCTGTTTATTCCGGAGAGCGGGTTATTAAATCACACCAAGGTGACGCTCGTGCAGGTCTCCCCTGAAACGCTTTCATCATAGTCCCATGCCATTATTGGACCTGTATGGTCACAGACGCACACATCCACACCCATATTTGCATATTAAAAAGAGGCTATTCTTTGTACATTGATGTTAGCTGCAAGATGTGAAAGAACATGATATATATAAAGCTTCCTTTCCTAGTTTCCAGCTTTATAAAGCACCTACCACATCCAATTCCCCTGCCAATAAGATTTTACATTTGTTAATGTGCACCGGTGTTTTGTTCGACCATTCTGCCTGCAGGCTTTAGTAATGAGTGTAGATGAAGTTAAACTAGGCCGCACTAAGCTGCATATGACTTTTGTCACCAATTTTTCATCAAATCTGTAAAACCTGAGTCATTTCCTAAGTATCATGAATCCATAAGTCTTTCTGTGATTACGCATCTCAACCTCTTCCCTCACGGTGAACAGTGTTGAAGTTTACTCCACTACAAACAAGTCTGTGTATATAAACAGAGCCGGTACCTCACCTGAGCATTTCTGGAAATTTGTCAAGGCATTGCATTGTGCATAGCGTAGCTCCTTGTAGCCACAGTAACAGCAACAAAATTGTCGACCAAGGGAAAAGCCAACAGGTTCTCTCTGTGTGGAACTATGTTTCCCACAGTGCAACACCGCAACAAATTTCTGGAAATGCCCAAGCGGCTTACTGGCTCTGTTTGTAAACACACAGACTTGTTTATGGTGGAGTAAACTTTAGCGCTGTTCACCGTGAGGGAAGAGATTTAGGTGCGTAATCACAGCAAGACTTATGGATTTGTGATACTTAAGCTATGACTCAGGTTTTACAGATTTGATGAAAAATTGGTGACGAAAATCATCTGCAGCTTTAACATTAGCGCTTACATGTTTTAGAATAAGAATTTGTGTAAAAACATAGAATAACTAATATCAGTTTTTACAGAACTGTACAAATAATGTGACACTAAGCAGAACAATTGTGCAAATAGTGCAGTACACGAGGACAATGTTGCATACAGTGAGAATATACATGAGGTATTTGTATCCATTTTCCTGTGTGTATTTGTGTGTTTATGGCAATTCAGACTCTTGTCTTATAAATGTCATTCAGACTTTATCCAAGGCGTTTTATTCAAATTCTTAATTCTTGGGTGCCCCCATGGCTCACCCTGTCTCACCTCAGCGACCTGAGTTCAATTCCTGACCTAAAATACCCTTAAAAAGAATCTTGAACATTCTGAATCGTTTACATCTCCCGTATTTTTTTCCATTCATGTTTCTCAGGCTAGGTCAAGACGGGACCTCTGTAGTTGTCTGTCTTGCTGTTCTCTCTCTGCATGATCCACTATGTTTACCTCTTTGCGTTTGACCTATGCCTTGCAGCCTGTGCCAGGTGCTCCAGATGACTTAGAAAGGCAGGGTGTTGCGCAGCGTGGCGGAGACAGCTCTGAGTTACTGAGGCTGAACACAGAAGTGGTGGCCAGGAACCTGTCTATCAGTGCAAGACAAAGGCCTGTTCTGTGATTAAAGGGGAGAGGTTGAAACTCCTCTGAGCTTACATCACCTCCCAAGAAGTTGCATAACGCAGGAGTGCCATCCTAAAGACAACCCTCACTTTAGTTGCCTTACTTTGTTTCATCTTTTCAGAACATATTCATAATATGTCGTTCATGTACGTGCCGCTCATAGTCGTCAAGTATCTAGTTTTATTGGAATGTTATTTCCGGTGTTGTGATTTTGTGCTGTAATCTTTTGTTTTCTTCCAATGTATGTGTACAAAAGAACATAACTACATTTAAGTTTACAATTCAGTCAGGCAATGATCATTTTGTGGTAATACAGTTTTCTAAAGCAGAAGCAGAAACATCAGATTATAGTCTTATAAATTAATTATTAATTGAATATCTAATCATTTGGGTTGCACTGACCTTGATTTTGACATCGAGTGTTTGTTTATGACTCCATTAGACTGTGTGACCTCATACATATTTACCACAAATTTTGTAATAATTTTGATATATGTTTATATAATAACAGTAAAACAATAATATATTAACATGATGCCAAGACTTTGCTCTCCAGGATGCCCATTTGGAATGTATTAATGCCTCACGTGTGTGTTTTGCAGATGGTACATGCCTCTCTTCAGCCTTATCTTTCTCATGATCTGCTGCTATGCCAGAATCATTTGTGTTGCCAATAAGAGGGTGAGTACGATGTAGTTTAATCCTTAAATCCAAATGTCAGGCAGGATTGTTGTTGAAATGTTCACTTGCCCACCTTGAGACTTTGTATAGTTTGTCCCAAATTGTATTGGATAGGATTTTTTAAAAATGCACTATATTTGATCAATCACTAATCATCATCATCAGTAATTTACTTTCAGTTATAACAC
>JAPTGZ010000015.1:18969968-18988663 GCA_029814645.1 Fowleria isostigma | reverse complement strand
ACACAAACTCCTGCAGATTAAAGTGGACTGCCTGAACAAGGTTGATTGATTCCAAAGAATCTCTCAAGAAAATATGTGTTGTATTTTACTTTAGATGTAGTTGGAGTAATTGTTTTGTGTGGTCTTCACCTTTTTGTCAAGCATAATGAAACCTTGACACTGTGAGTGAAAACAGGTGAAGACGACCCTCCCATCTTAACAGTACAACAATGTATGGGATTTCTTTTTGTCTACACTAATCAATCTGAAATTTAAGAGGCAACACTGAATTCCTATAAATTTGTGTGCCAATGTCTGTCCACAACACAAAAATTGAGTCACAACAAAGAGTCAAGTTACATGTTGGCCTGAAAGGTAAATGTACATTACTGGTGTTAATGTTTGATCTCTTTCAGTCGGTGGGAAAACAGAGAAGGTGCAAACTGCTTTTTACTGCTGCCAGTTTAGTGTAAGAATAGCAACATGCACAACTAAGCGAGAAATGTGTTGAAATGTTCTATTGAACTTTAAAATCACAGTTTTATTTTCACCTTTGTTAGCTGATTTTCACTCTAAATTGATATTGTGGAATTAGAGTGTGATGATAGGAAAATGCCTGTCTTTTCATATTATGCTCTCTTGTTTACCTCGTGTCTCACATTTCACAACAATATTTTTTTGTCATTTGGCCTAGGGTTGGACCTGAATTTTTGACTATGGAATGCTAATTCAGAGGGTGTACATCCAGTTTTCACTTTTGATATTCAAACATTTGCTTTTTTATAGCAATTGGGCAAACAATAAGGTAATCCTGTAAAAGTAACTAATCTGCAGTCTTTGGCAACTTTTAAATTAAAAGGAGTGATAAATCCTAACACACACCATGTTTTTGCTGAAATGGGAGAGTGATCTTTAGCCTGCTAGCATAGCATTACTGTGGCCAGGCAAACAGGTTTATTTCAGACCGTTTCCCTACCTTTTCTTTAGAGTCTGTCAGTGCTAAAAGCAGTTTGTTCTCCTTCACCTACAGAAATTTCTCTGAAGTGTTTGTTGATGCTGTAAAGTGCGGTTCAACTGCAGATGTCTGAGAGTGAATGTCTGACCTATGGCGAGTCTGGACCTCCAGTGTCAGAGACAACATTGTTGAAACTGCTGTGCTCAGTTTGCTTTGTTACATTACTGTTTTATTATCTTTGCCATTCACATTGTTGTATAATATTAAATGTATGTGTGGTTGTTGAAATTGTTGTGAGGACACTACAGCAGTGAAATGAACACAAGCATGTCAATAATGAAGGGTAGTGCAAAGAATATTAAAATTATGCTTGACTTTCACTTAAACTTCTATTTTATATCCTTGTGGAGTTTTGAATATTTGCTGTCAACAACCAGTGAATCACCAGGAACTTTAACTTTACCCAGGACTTTGAAAACCCTTGATACATTTCCACCAAAATTACTCTGGTAAAAAACTTTCCCTCACCCTCAACCTTTCCCTGAAAATAGTTCCTAGTAGGTGGAAATGACTTCAGATTCCATGGAATTTTTGAGGGGCGGGGCTGGTGCTGCAGAACCCTGATTGATTGAACACACTTGCAGCGTTCCATACTTGCGTTCACCCATCATGTTTAAGCCAGTATGTAGCTGCAAATTTGTTTATTCCATTTCTACAAGCTTCACTTTGTGTTTTGATCAGTGGGAAAATGTAGGTGAAAAGAAGCTACAAGAAGTGGATGGGTGACAAAGTCCATTTGTCACATAGGCTCATTTGAGTGTATTCTGCTCACTCCCAGTGGATTGCATTGTAGTGCATTGTACTGAGTCTGTCCATCTGAATACGTTAAAGAGTGTATTTAGTAATTATGCTTAAAAGAGTCTGGACTTCATCAAATGTATTTGCCTAATTCTTTCAAAGGAAATTCAACAGGACTTCAAGTTGGCAACTTGATTTGAATTACTTTCCCAAAACTTTGAGGTGCAGTGGAAATACAAACCACATGTATTTACCAGGAATTCTTTTACCTAGGTAAATAATTTTGTAGGTAATAAAAGTTTCTGGGAATGTTGATGGAAAAGGACCTAATGTTTGGGTAATACGATGATACTCTGCTATGGTAGATAGGTGGCCAAGGGCAGAGATTTGGCAGTGCCCTTTTCTGTACAGAAGCTGTCCTACATCAACAAAGCAGCAGCAAAACACTTGGCACCAAGTTCTTTTGATTAGAGAGGACGAACCGTGCACTCTTAGAGCTGACAGACTCAGACTGAAATACACCTGCTAGCACAGTGACTGCAATGCTAATAACCCAAGGTTTAGAGGGGTGAAGCCTTGACACCATAAGGTCTTCTAAATTCCCTACTTTTCACCTCCTTGACTTCTCAATTGTTGATTGTGACTCAGAAAACAATCTCAGTGTACCATTTTGAAGGATGTCTCAATTCTCTAAAATGCACATCAAGGACTGAGGAGGCTGGTCAGAAGAGCTATAGGTTTGTAGAAGTGTTTTTGGCAATCAGGCCATTACATGTTTGGATTATACAAAACCACAGCAGGAGCAGGACTTTAAAAATGAATGTTTTCCTCATTTTGAAGTCAAATTAGTTATTACCTCCACCAAGGAGGTTATGTTTTTGCCAGCATTTGTCTGTCTGTTTGTCTGTCTGTCTGTTAGCAATTTTACACAAAAACTACTGAACAGATTTTGATGAAATTTTCAGGAGATGATGGAAATGACACAAGGAACAATCGATTAGATTTTGGGAGTAATCCGACATTTTACTTCTGTCCAAATGTGCTAATTTGTTTCAACTTACGTCTCTCCTCCATGTGGGTGTGGGCAGGGCTGCCGGCGCTTCACTGAGCTGTGTGTGTGTGGAAGGGGGAGGGGCCAGATACGAGGGCAGTGCACTGCATGCAGTCTGTCTGTCTGTCTGTTAGCAACTTTATGCAAAAACTACTTGACGGATTTTAAGGAAATTCAAGCATTTTTTTAAAGAATTCTTTAATATTGGGAGATAGGACCATTTTCAGCATTTGTGCATATAACTCCACAAAACAAACAAAAAAAAAAGGGTCAGGGCACTGATACAAATAAATGTAGGATTATTACTTTGGTCTGATTAACAATATGAGGGGGAACTATCATGCGTGGTGGAGGTCTGCGCTCTCTGAGTGCTTTTCTAGTTTAAAATACAATTTGTGTGTTGTTAAAAAAAGGACACCCCTACACCTACGACTGGTCATGTTACATTGTGACTTGAATTAAAAGTTTCCATGATTATTCATCTGACCACAATCATAAACTAAAGCAGTAACTATACAAAAATAATAGACAGATGATGCAATTATTCCACTCATCATATTTAACCAACAATGATGACTCTGAGTCAAGGCTGTCTCAGGCTGTTTAATGCCTGTTGAGTTGCTGGGCTAAAGATGACCAAAGACTCACCATTTACAAACACAGTGCAGGGTCTGCTTTATATGAATCTGTTTACTTCCTGTCTCCTAAATGGGCTGGTTATTGTGTAGATGAAAGCTGACTAATGTAGTCTAAGTATAAAAATAAAAGAATTGCACTTTTTTTTATGGATTATCACAGAGCAGAATCCATCTCATGACTCTTAAAGGGGTGGGATAGTGGAAAAAACCCTCATGACACTGAAACAGGAATATTTCCAGTCAACCATTGTGTTCTTAACCATCTTGGAGATGATTAAACAAAGACAGGGATTATGTGATGGCATGTACCATTTCTTATTTTAACTAGCTAGTATCATAAAAACTCTTCAGTATTCACATCTACAGTCACAGAAAAAAATTATTAGACCATCAAAAGTCAGCAGAAGCAATGGTTATGCAGTCAAGTACTGACTCCCATGTGTCTCATGTGACTTTAAAAAAACAGAAAAGAAAACATGGAATGTCTAAAAGCACTGTTTTTGTCAGTACAATGCCGTAGCTATTGATGTAAGAACTTATGGGATTTTGGTTATTATCAAGAAAAACATGGAAAATGGTAGATATCAGCTCTGAAATTAAACTACCATGAGCTATTTTTGTTATTATTATATTTGTCTAAACAAATGTACCTTTAGTTGTACCGGGCATTAAAATGAACAAGAAATTGAAGAAAACATAGGGTGGTCTAATATTTTTTTCCACTATTGTATGTGATTACCATGTTGCTCATTGTTTTATTATTAGAAAAAGAAAAAAAAAATCTATGTTTGAATGCTAATGTAGCAAATCCAATGTCCACCAGCCAAATGCATTTTTAAAGAATCAAACACTTAGGCCCAGCCTTACTAATAAATGTTTGCGCTATTTCTGTGCATTAGTAACAGCATTAGCTTCCTGAGCACCACCATTTTGTCCATATATGGTCATTTCTGGTTGCAATAAACAGTAGTGACAACCAAGATGCAAACTCAGAGCTTCATACAGTCCAAAAACCAACAGGTGATGTCATAGTAACTACCGTACTTCTTTTTTTTTTTTACAATCTATAATCCTGTTGTAACATTTTCTGTCCCCAAATTTGTTATGAAAATAAGTCTTAAAGTGGATGACAGAATGTTTATCACTGGAACCAATGATATCAATATCACCAAAAATCATTCACCTAATAGTTTTTGTTAAATTCCTTCAACCTTCACGCCATATGTGAATGTAAGTTTGGACAAACCATTAATGGATGTGTAAGGCAGGAGTTCTAGATTTTATTAAAATAATTTACCTTCAGAACCAATTTACTCTGCTTATACCTTGTTACACATTCAGTACAGTTAAAGGTATACGTTTAAAGAGAATATTAACAAGTTGCACATACAGTAAGTTACGTCTGTCATGCAGCCAGTGTTGACAGCTTCATCCTTTAAAATGAGGGTTTGTCTTTTCAGTCTGATCCACTTCAAACACAAAACCAGAAAACCAAAAATTGCCTCTCAAATGCATGATGATGATTATTTTCCATCTCATTCTCAAATTCAGCTGTTAGGGAAATGTAAGATGATAAGATTACCAGAGGCATGATGTTTTTGCATTTGAACCACAAACCTCATTGGTTACATTTCAGTGAACACCACAATCAATACCGTTCTCCACAGATTTGTCTCCATCTACAAACATTGACAGTATCTGAGCCAGTGCTAATACAGAACCACCTGGAATTCTCCGTCCTCCAACTTCTCGCGTACACAAATCCACATGCGCCGGCACCTACTCAGTATCGCCAACTACGCTGATAGCAGGTCATGTGCACAACGTGGATGAGTGGAATGTGTGGTATGACCTTCAACCCAAATGTCAATGTTGGATGTTGCAGCGAGCGGGGAGAGTGAGACAGAGGGGTGAAATGGAATCTCAGTGTGTTCGTAAATCACAGAGAAAATGCTGTTTGTGTGTCAGAGAAAGAGAGAAAAAGAGAGAAGGAATACGAGAGAGAGAGAGAGAGAGAGACAGGCGGGCGGCGTGTGTGTTCGTGCTCTATCGTGACTAACAGCCGGTTGTTATTCATCTTGGCATGCGACTCCCAGCAGCCCCCACACATCAGGTGTGAGATTGGTGGGGGAGAGGAGGGGTAAGAGAAGCGAAGGAGGTTGTGATGGTGGGGAGGGTTGTGACAGCGTCAAAACATTCCTCCTTCAACGCAACGAATCTGCGTTTTCGTACCAGACACCAACCCACCGCCCCCACCACAACCAATAGTGCCTTCTCTGCTGCCGTCTCTCTCTTCTCTCTTACTCGCTGTCTGCCTCTTCCTTTTTTCTGCTCTGCAGTGTGTTTACATGCATTTAGAAGAGAGGTTTAGATTTTTTTTTTTCAAGTCTGTCTTAGCACACCACTCACATTCCAAATGTGCCCTGAAAAACTTGTTGGTCACAGTAATCATCCCTCCGCGCTATACTCCCTGTGAAGTGATCTGCTGCATAAAGCGACTACAGCAAAAGAAATTAGAAGTTCTTCTTTCTAGGAAAGGCGAGAGGACTGTAAAGTCAATTTTTTTTTTCTCAACAATTTGATAGATTCACAAGATGCTACAAATTATCTTTTTTAAAGGTCAATAAAGAAAATTCAGAGTTTGTTTCTATTTTATATATTAAAAATAGTAACCATTATTGACCTGGGGAGCTGGACAACTAGTCACATTTCTATTTTTTAGTTTTTTTTAGGCAGGGCAGAAAGTATAGCTGCATAATGCACTGGAGTGTGACCACTAATAAAAACGCAATATTAAAACAAAAAAAACAAAAAAAAAAGATAGAGCTAACTTATATCAGTGTTTCCCCTACTTGATTACGAGTTACTACACCTGCAGCCTAACACTGTGAGATGAAGTAACAAAATACAAAGCCTGCATAAACAAAGTCCTACACAGACATGTATTCAGTTGCTACATTTTGATAAGTTCCTGCAATGCCGCAACATTTATTTCCAACAGTTTTTGAATACATAACATTGCTGAACCTAGATCTGTCCAACTGAGGGAACCCCAGATCGTATCACTGCCCCCACAGGCTTGTACTGTAGGCACTAGGCATGATGAGTAATCACTTCATCTACCTGTTTTCGCACCCTGATGCACCATCACTCTGAAACAGGGTCAATCTGAACTCATTCGATCATATAACCTTTATACATTGAGATACAGTCCCATCTTTATGCTCTATCAAACTGATGGATATTGTAGAGATGAGAAGCTGCTCACTGCATCATTTAGAGTCAAAGAACTTCCAAAGCACGTTAATCCCTGCAGTAATTATCCAATGGAAGGATTTCAATATTCACTTGACATCCAGGTGGCAACTTTTTCTGTTAGTTTTCCGTCATTTATTGAAAGCCTAACTTTATTTGGCTACGTCATGCTAGTTATTAATATATATTGCTAACTTGGCCTTGTTATCACAAATCCATTAATCTCTCCCTGCTAACACACCTAAATCACTTCCCTCACGGAGAACAACTTCAAAGTATACTCCATCAAAAACTGTCTTTGTTTACATACCAAAACCAAACTGTCACTCGAGCCTTTTTGGAATTCCATGCAGCCACAGCAGCCAGAAGCAATGAAGCCATTTTCATGTTTATTACTGCTGCGGCCATACTGCAGCTGTGTGGAATTCCCATTCCCACAATGTACTTGGCAACAAAATTTTCAAAAAGGCCTGAGTAACATCCCAGTTTGGTTTGTAAACAAACCAACGGCTTGTGATGGAGTACACTTCAAAGTTGTTCACCGTGAGGGAAATGACTCAGGTGCATTAGCATGGAAAGATGTATGGATTAGAGATAAGGAGGCTATCACTTAGGTTTTACAGATTTGGAGAAAAATTAGGGATGAAAGTCATACGCCACTTTAAGTGTGCTGCCAAGTTGCATTCTGTGTGCGGTGGCTCAAACACATTCAGCTGTAGAAATTCAACAAAGCTGCTGGACAGACCAGCTGTTGTCAGGTTGTAGTTGTATCTGACAGTTAAGAGGATGTACCTTATCTGTGAATGTTTGTGGTTTTGTACTTTTCCAGTTAATGCTAATGTTTCAGACCACTATTTTATTGGTAGTTATTTAGTCTTTTCATTTATTTGTTTAGTTTTTCATCTTTATGGTTTATTTTATTTGCATTAAAAAAAAAAAAATCTCAGCTCATCTTCCATCAACATTTCCAGGGACTTTTACTTCCAGGAATTTATTTACTAAAGAATTTGTAGCGATCTGTGTAGTTTGCATTTCCACTGCACATCAAAGATTCAGGAAAAAGGCCAAACGATGACGCCATAAACAGTGACCAACAACAACAACATATCCTCATGGGATGACACAGTATGCCAGGATGAAGGACACTCAAGTTGTTCCTCATGTTTTACTACATAGAAATGACGCTTCTAGAAATGAAACAAGTTTGCAGCCGTGCACTGACTTAAACATGGTGGAACGCTGCAAGTATGTTCCACCAATCAGCATTCTTCAGCACACAGCCTCACTCCCCCCCAAACACCCAGAAATCTGAAAAGTCCTACCCCCATACAAGATAGTTCTGTCAGAGGAAGTTTTTGCCCCATAATTTCAGTGTAAATGCACCGTGGGTTTCTTTTCCTTTATACGTTTTATTATCTTAATTGTTTTAAATGTTCTACGTTTAGATTTGTCAAATACGCTGACCATAAAAAAAGCTTTAGATTGAGGTACTTAACAGCTATTTGCAAATAAAAGATGCTGTATAAGGTATGAGTTGACCATCCAGCATACTAAACTACTTTTAACTTGCTGTAGATTGGTCTGGTTAGTCTGTAAACTTCTCTTGCCCCAATTCTCAGAGAAAATATCTGTACTTTCCTCACAAAAATCACTACTTTGGCTGCAGGTAGAGGGACCGGATCGCAACAGATTGCCTGGATGCACTCACATTTTCCTATCAAATTCAGTCTAAAGAGAGTGTGTCTTCTCAACATGTGGGATTTGGAGCAAGAGATAAGAAAGCTGTGGAGTCACATAAAAGTGGACACCAGGTCACCCTATCCACATGTCATGCTACCTTTGCTGGGAAGTGTATCAGGTTTTTTTTTTTTTTTTTCAAAGCACCTGGAATTGAATGTTTACACGAAGAATCAAAACTGATTTTAAACGACCTACAATAGATGCCACTTTTTCTGTGCAAAAAAACGGGACTTTTTGGACTTTTTGTGTAATGTTTGGTTTGAGGCTTAAGGTGTTAACACCAGCTAACCTCTTCAGACCGCTCATTGAATAATGGTTTTACACCATAAGGGCTACTACATGCATGAAAACCCAAGTGAAACCCAATTTCCCCCGTGTTTCGTTTATGTTCGTAAGCGTTCCTACCACATCCCCGCCTTGTATCTTTTGCTTTATCGTGTCCTCAGTTGTTTTTCTCTTCTCTGCGGCTGGCTTTGACAATTGTTCTCCTCCCTCTCTCTGCCTATCTCTTTCTCTATCTGTGTGTGTGTCTGTTCTCCTGCCGCTTCTGTTGCCTGTACCCTCTTACAGCATCTCTGGCATTTATCTCTCTTACATTATTTCTGCGGCTCTTCTTTGTGTAGCGTCTCCCTCCCACCTGTGTACTCTCTTTCTCGCTCCCTCTCCCCCTCTTTTGCGCTCGCTCCTTCCCTGATATTGATCTGCATTCTAGCCATACAGCTGAACTGCCTGTGGCTCTGCAATGAGCTCACCTCTCACTCCTCCTTCTGTGTGTATGCGAGTGTGCATGCAGGCAAAAGCAGCTCCCAATCCCCATATCGTCAAATCATTCCCGTCTCAGACCACATCTACACAAAACAGGCTATTTTCTTTCTTTTTTTTTTTTTTTTTAGAAGTGCTGTTAACATATAAAGACACTATTTTCCCTTGTAGTATGTAAAAGTATTCTTCATCCCATCCTTGTCACTTTTCAGCTGAAGCCATGTTATCACCTTATCTTGTTCTCTGGTTTAACGGAGTTGGACTCATGATTTAGTTGCTCCCTATTAATAGTTTTCTCCTTCAGTTATCACACAACTGAGCAAGAATACAATACTAATTGAATCGTGTGTCATAAAATCTACAGACAAACATCTGTTCCCGCGCCGCAACACTCAGACATCGATCAAATGGCAGGTTTATGATTGCAAAGTTGTCTGCCAAAATCAGTATAAAACATCCTATGACAACGCTGGCACTATAGGATGAGGATGTTTCTGTGCCTCAGACATTTTCCAGTGGAAGCTGTTCACAGTGTGGCGCTGGGTTGTAAACATGAAGAGTGACAACAATTAATCAATTAATTCTGAACTGTGTGTGTGTGTGTGTGTGTGTGTGTGTGTGTGTGTGTTTTGTTGGTGTTTGTGCTGTAGCTGGCTCTGCAGTCGCGGCTGTGTGACAGGACTCGAATCGGAGAGTACCACCCCGGGGCGGTGCGCTACACACAGGCTGACCTGGTCGACCTCAGCGATGACGACGACGATGACACCAACGTGCTCTTCTACTCTCCTGACATGACCCTGAAAGACCGAGGGCCCTGAGAGAGGAAGGGAGGGAGGAGACGGAGAGAAAAGAGCTGGAGGGAAGCACAAAGGAGGGTCACATCCAGAAAGAAACGCGGCGGATTAGAAACTGAGAGGCAGGAAAAAAGAGGTAGGGAGGGAATGGAAGCCAAGATTGGGGGGACAGTCAGGCAGATAGAAGCCGGAGATGAGCTGTCAGGTTCCATTATTAATCCCCATCCTTTACTATTTAATATCCTAAAGACACACACACACTGAACAGGGCTGCAGCTCTCTCCAATAGTACCATCAGAAAATAGCAGAATAGAAGCTCTGAGATCATCCTAATGTTAAAGGCATCTGCTGCTTCCCAAGGGTCTCTAAACGGTTTCCGACTACGCACCACCTCCTTGACTTCCTGCAGTCTGCATCGTTTCTGCACCCCCCCCCCCAGAAAAAAGAACAAAAAATAAAAAAAATATAGCACTGCTGAAAGGGAATCATAACAAGGTGATAGTTAAGCATTCGCAGCAATTACCTTTTCACTTCTCTGCAGGAGATGAGGTGAAAAGCAAGCCTCTTAAAAGGCACCCTGTGTGTCGGTGGTGAAAGAATCTACATCTGCCTATCCCAACACTGAGACTGATCCCGCTGCTGAACAATTTCCGTGCAGTCAGGGGGAAGAGGAAATTCAGAAAATGGTTTTAAAAACAGTGAAGATGACTTCCTTGTGCAAATATTTCCCGAAGCATCAGTAATGCTAACAAGGAGCCTCTCCTTCCTCAGTCAGTATTTGTTTTCTGTAATCTCTTTGCATATGGTGTTACTTTTTTTTTGTGATTTTTTTGCACAAGTATTCTTTGGAAAGTTTTTGTATTTTTTATGAATCGCTACAGTTGTTTGTTATATCGTATTTATAGCAGATTGATTCGCTGCATATATTTAAGTGTACACTCTATTTTTGTACGTGCCTTGGACTGGAATGTGATGGAAAAGGCTTGTCTTGGTCCAAACCTGCTGCTCTCTGAAACTGATTCAACACATAGCCTTACGAACACCTAAAAAAAAAAAAAATGTTAGACAAACACACACCTTCACATATGCGTTTTTCTAATGTTCCTGTTAAAACAGGTTGGAGAGGATGACACACATATGGCACTTGTGGCATAGCAACCACCTTTGATGGCTCATCATTTCATGGCTCTTGTCAGTGGCTTGGGGGGACAGAGCTGAGGTGTGATTGGCAGGATAATAGAGTCACTTTGTGTCCAACCTCAGCCCATTTGGGTTTTTTTCCTCCATATCTAGGTGGTTTCATCACTGTCGAAGCGCACTGCCTCCTGTCAGCTGCCTCGCTGACAAGTTGAACTAATGAACTGACACTTGACCCTTTTTCCCCTTGAGTTGTTGAACTTTCTACTGGGCGTCAGTGACACCAGAGTGCAACTTCACTTCACAGTCCACACAACCCCACCCCTGTATTACACAAACTCACACACTGTGCCCCAACCCCCCCCACCCACATACACACACACTTTTTTTCTAACTATTGCTGTTTTTACTTGACTGTGCACTCCATCAAATAAATGAGCAGGAGAGACGTTTCATAACAAAGCTGAATCTTGGCCTATTTATTTCATTTTTATATTGATGCCATCCCTCCTGTGAAGTGTGTGTCCACTTTTTTTTTTTCATCCTTTTACTGTGTGTAGACGTCTTTGACCTGAGCTGCCTAAATAATGGATATTAATTATTGGTTGGACCCTGCTGGCTCCTGCCGTGTCTCCAAATCTGGTTAACTGGATTTTGATTAATGAAATATGCGCGCCATGTCCTCCAGAAAACCAGACTTCCCCTCCGTACACAGCTCTCCGGCAACGCTTTTGAGACCCGCACCCCCTCCATATAAAGAGCCCGGGAAATAAGCGAATCTCCCTGTCACGCAAGAAGAATTATTATTCCCCCCTCATATCGTCGCATGTGCCGTAATTGGATACAATTTAACACCCGCGGCCCACGGGCATGTCGGCAGGCGCTCTGCCTACTATTAGCTCGCCTCGCCTCGCCACCCTATCATTTGTCAGATCTGTGTTTGTGTGTCTCTGCCGCCTCTGTGTGTGTGTGTGTGTGTGTGTGTGTGCGTGTGCGCGTGGATGGCTCGAGAAACCGGAGCCATTGTTGGAGCCCGGCCATGACCTAGCCGTGACGCACGGAAAGAGAGGAGAGGAAGAGAGGGAGAGGCGACAGCAGCAGCAGCAGCACAGACTCTGAAAAACAACCGCGATCTCTCTCACCTCGTGGAGAAGCGAGGCAGGCGTGATGGTGTTTTGTCAGCTACTCTGCGCAGCTTCCACCGGGAGACGCGTCTGCTGTTTATTAGAGCCCCGGCAGTATTTACAGGCGGGGATGTGGTGGAGGGTATAACCCCCACTAAACGGAGCTCACCCGCTGCGTGGAGTAAATAGAAGACTGGAGAAGGTTAACGGGGAGATTACAGCCCGCATGAGTTACGTCTTAAAAAGTATAAAACAAACCGACCAAGTTCTAGTTAAAACAGGGGTGTCAAACATGCGGCCCGGGGACCAAAACCGGCCCCTCACGCGGTCCAATCCGGCCCATGGGATGAAGTAGTGAAATACAAAAATTCTACTGAAGATACTAATAATCAAGGATGTTAAAATGATTTTTAGGTCAATTTGATCTAAAGTGGGTCAGACCAGTAAAGTACTATCATAATTTACACTATAAAAGGGTTGCTGTAAAATTTACAGTAAGTTATTGGTGGCTGGATGCCAGTATATTACTGTAATAACATTTACAGTACTATTAGTATATTTTTATTTACACTACTGTTACTGTGTTTTCATCTACAGTAACATTATTGTATTTTCAGTTCCAGAAATAACTTGTGTTTTTGGTGACTTATTGTGGAGAATAGGACTGAGTATTGGCAAGAACCTCACGATACGATACGCATCACGATACTTGGATCATGATACGATAGTATCACGATATATCATGATATTACAGTATTGTGATATATTGCAATATTCTACACAGTTAACTAAGAAAAATAGAGATGATGTAAATGTAAATCACACAATACTTCACAAAATTGAAAGGACAAATTAAGTCAAAACTATTTGATTGAAAACAACTTTTCCATTTTATTGTTTTTGAAATAATGAGTCAAATGCCGTGTTGCATACAATAATACACTTAACATAAAGTACATCTCTTAAAGTGCATTAAAACATAAAGTGCACTAAACATAAAATGTATCAAGTTTGTCACTTACACTACTATGAATTTAACTAATGTTGCAAAGAAATTATTATTTTTGTTTTTCCAAAAAATTGATATTAAGGGCTGAAATATTGATATTATATTGGAGGTCAAAGTATCGCAATATATTGCTGTATCGATATTTTTAACATCTCTAGTAACCACGTATGTATGAAATGAACATAAATAATGCAAAATAAAGATGGGACTAACATGTTGTTGTGCTGTCCACTCCCCAGGTGGACAGCACATCAAAACTGTTGCTGCCCCCTGGGGTGCACAACCCCAGTCAGCAGGGGCGCTGCATTTGCTGACCATAAATAAAATTGGAATTAAGAAAATCAACAGTAAAAGTGATGGCAAGTGGAATCCTCACATCATATACACATTAACTCTGTTACATTAGCAAACCCAGAAACAGGAAAAGACAAGCCTTACCCATAAAACACCAATGAACAGGCTGATATTCTTGGGTTGCAGATGTGTTTTTTATCAGGTTCTTTTGGCTGTAAAGTTCAGGCCTTGCGTACATACCAGGTTGTCAGCGTCTCTGTTGAAGGTCAGACGAGCAGAATCTGCTGCCGTTCGGAGTCGAACTCCATCATCCCACATGAAGAAACACACGGTGACCTTGCTGTACTTGGTACTATTTTTCCATGAGTTCTGCCAAGATTTTAAAACCATACCCCAGCAGTTAAAGCGCCACGGTCATAAAGCTGCGGGCCCCCCGTAAAACCTCTCATTTTACATTTAAACTGAGGTGGTTCGTTAAACTGTATAACCTACAATTGCCTAAAATAACCTCCTCTCTCTCTCTCTCTCTCTCTCTCTCTCTCTTTATTTCTGTGTCTGTCTCTCCTACCTCCTTTTATCCACCAGCTGATACGTCTTGGGAGTGATGCACTGGCTTCCCCTGGTTGCCATGGTGATTGCCTCGGCCCTGCCCTTCCCTCACAACCCCGTTTCCTCCCGGATTGCCTCCGCGACGACCGAGCCTGGCTTCGACCGCCGTCATGACCCGGCTAGTCGCGTTGCAGCTCCCACGGAGCACCCCACGAACTTCGACTTCCATGCAAACGCATCGCAAACGGATTACAACGTGGCTGCTAGCCTCAGCCGACACAGCAACAAACAAAACCTCCAGAGCCAGAAGGATTACATGACTTCCTCCTCAGACAAAGAGACTTCCGTCGTCAAAGTGGAGAATCGAGGAATCCGCCGAGCGGTTAGCAACTCAGGCAGTAACGGAGGGACTGATGGAGAAACTCTCAGGACCCGGGATGTTTTGGAGGATACTTCTCTATTACCAAAGGACTACAAAACTTCGAGCAGGAGGCCAGGTTACACAACGGAGGTTTCCGAGAAGGACTCCATAGAAACCTCCTTGCGGGTTTCTGCGGTCAGTCCAGCTGCTATTACAAAGGGTCAACCAGGACCAGAACCAACTGTCTCCTCAGAAAAGTTGAGAGATTCTGCAACCGTCAATACAGGGAGTCAAAGGACATCAGGGACGGAGGAAGGCCTGACCCTGGAGGAGGGTCTGGCTCTGGGGCTAGGACTGGACAGTATCCTTGACGGTGACGAAATGTTCTTGGACGCGCATCCTCGGGTGTTGTTCTCTCCCTCGCCTTCACCTCCAGAACACCCTCCCATCCTCCTCATGCTGGAGACCGGCATGATGGAGGATGGCGACAGTGAGGAGGAGCAGCAGGAGGACATGGACACGCACATCGAAGGTCATGGGGATCGGGCGATTGACAGGAGCACGACTCCAAGTGCTACCAAAGCGCTCACCGAGGAGGTCCCCCACGCTGTCAAAAGAGACAAACGCTCACATCTGATGGACAGGAGGCGGGGGGAAAAGTCAGTTTGCGAGTCCGAAAGCGTTTGGGTCACGGACAAGAAGACAGCCATCGACTCCCACGGGCAGAAGGTGACCATCCTGCAGGAGATCCAGACGCAGACGGGGCCGCTCAAACAGTACTTCTACGAGACTCGCTGCCGTCAGGCTGAGCAGCCCAGCAGGCCCAGACCTGGGGGCGGGGCGGCCAGGCCGGTGGGGACGGGCGTAGCCGGGGCCGGATGTTTAGGCGTGGACAAAAAACAATGGGTGAGCGAGTGCAAGGCCAAGCAGTCGTTTGTGCGGGCGCTCACCAAAGACGCAAACAACCGAACGGGATGGAGGTGGATCCGCATCGACTCATCCTGCGTGTGCGTGCTGCTGTCCAGAGCCAATCAGGCGCTGGGGAGGGAGGTCTTGATGGGAAGGGGGAGAGGCTGAGAGGGAGAAAAAAAGAAAGAGACACAGTGAGAAGTAGAAAACGACACAGAGGAGAGCAGCTGCGAGCGCTCACTAGGGTTACTAGAGTTCACCTGAAGCAAAACGGAGACGACGAATTCGGTACAAATGAACACAAGAACTACAAGAAACAATGAAATACAACTTTACTTCTGTCCTGACTTTGATTCAGCGCTGGGCTAATTCCATTTTTAACCCTTTAACTGCTTACTCAATCACATGGTTCAAGGTTCAATTTATTGTCATTATATGTATACGCATGAAACGAAATCCATACTCAGGACCAACAGTACCTATTATAAAAAAAAACATGTATATAATAATTGTCCTGTATTAAAACAGTAACAATAAACTTAATTAATAAATAAATAGTGCAGTGCAAGATTAAAATGAGCAGCATGTTAAAAACAGGATAAAACAGAAACAGTGTTTGTAGGTAGTAGCATTATTGCAAGGGGCGCAGTAGCACAGGGGCCTCGAACCCATGAGCCATGAACCATGTTCGTTCAAGGCCAATATGACCGGAAGTGGGCCGGATCATTAAAATAATAACATAATAATATATAAATAATGTCAATTCCAGTATCTTTATGTCTAACTTTTATGTCTTAGAATAGAAAAAAGTAAAATTATATTAGCAAAATGTTTACATCTAGAAACTATTTTTAAAAAAAAAAACAAAAATGAACAACCATGAACAAATTGAAATTTATTGAGAAAAATGTGCAATTTTAACAATTTATGCCATTATTTTTGCATTAAACAATGACCAATAAATTGCAGTTTTCATTATTTATAGTTCATTTTGATAGCATTTTACTGGTCTGACCTACTTATGATTGAATTGACAAAAAATTATTTAAACTTTTTTGAATTCATCAGTGTTTGTATGTCATAAATTTATCCGTTGGTCATATTGGAACCCTTGGGAAACTGAATTTGGCCCGTGGGCTGTATGTTTGAGACCCCTGGTTTATCCCATTTTGAGTCTCTATATTTCAATAAGTGGAGTACCAAATTTATCTGAACCTAATTGAACCAAGAAAGATGAAAATCGCTAAAGACATTTGGACTGTTTTTTTGTTTGTATTGTAGTATAAGTGGCCTTCCTGAACATAATTATATTATTTGACACCACAAAAAAAAACTTAATTAGATATGTAGAAAAAATTTTAAAACATGTTGAACCAAATGGTTGACTTGTCACTTTACGGTAGGGATCTCAAACATGTAGCCCGTGGGCCAAATCCGGTCCGCCTAAGATTCCAATCAGGCCCATGGGATGAAAGATTGAGGTTGTCAAAGTCAATTTAGTTCAGGTTCCACATACAGACCAGTGTGACCTGAAGTAAAATAATAAGATAATAACCTTTAAAAAAATGACAACCACAAATTTTCTTCTTGAAAAATGATGTTTACATTTACAAATGAGCCTTTCACAATAAAACGCAAAATAATATATAAATAAAAACAAATATGAACAAACTGAAATTTTCAGTTTTAACGATATTCTGCCAGTCACCACTTGTTTGTGTAACGTGTGTAATGTACATGTATACATAATAAGCCGAGGTATGATATTGTCAAAATTGTTCAAATTTTTCTAATGAAATTTCAGTTTTTTCAGGTTATTTACATCTTTTTTTGTAAAATGTAACTATTTTCATAATTTAATGAAGGTTTTTTTGTACTAAAACACAGAATGTTTGTATGTATGATGAAAGAATTAATTTAGTATGTAATTTTTGACACTTTCTGAGTTGATATTAGTAAGTTTAGTAAAAAACAAAAAAAATCTACAAAGTACTCACCTAAGGGAATAAGAAATGCAAACAAAAAAAATTCTTCAGGTTTTTCGTGGAGGAGCAGTTAAAAGGGTTAAAATTACAAAAACTGGATTAATGCATGGATTATTGTGCCCTTTTCAGTTTGTATAAATTATGGTTTATCACGCACTGAAATCCAAAAACATTAAATGAAAATTAAAGTTTCGCAATTATACCTCTGACTGTCACGTACTTTTTGGTATAATTTCCTAAAACAAAAAAACAGTGGAAGTGAATTGTGTTTTCATCGGGTTTTGCTGATGTCTCTTCTCCGGTGCCTCCCTCCACCGCAACTCCCAATGACTTTTGAAAAAACAAGAAGACCTCAATACTAGATCTTAGGGAATATTGTCTTATATAGAGATTTTACTGTTTTTGTATGATTTATCTTTACATAATCTAAGTTATTTTGATTAGTATGTAAGCATGTGTATGTCTTTGATATTAATATATTCCTTTATACAGTATATGTGTATAATATGACACCAGTATACCTTTATGTATGAAGCTATGTATATCTGTGTGTATTTATAGAAGACGCCCTCATGGAGTGGTAGGTCTCTCCAGTGTCTGATGATAATTCCAGCCTCTGGTCCGCTCAGCTTGTAAGAGGAAGGAGCGCCACCTACTGAGGCTCTTATTTACTGCTCCCCACTCTTCCCATATGGAACATCAGGAGTGTTGTAATGGTCAGATATGATAGGGAAATGTGATTTATACACCAGCGACATGGGCACGTTTGAACAGGATTTCACTCCAGCTGCTGAATTGGATGGATGTCCATCTGTGGATCTGGTTCAATGTGGTTCATGAATGTAAAACCACGGGGTTTGTAAAATATGTGGCACCCAAATGAGCTCATTTTACCATCTGCTGGTTTGTTCTGTTTGTCTGCTAAATGTGGTAATAAAGGATCTTTGTACTCAGCAAATTCTTTTCTGATAAACATGTAAGTGGGATTTAATAGCAAAGGGAAGTTATCATGAATTTACAGTTATTTATAGTTGTATAATCCCCTGAATTTTGCATTTTATCAGTATAAATCATATTTTTTTGTATTTAATTCACTGATCATGTAATTGTGCAAAAAACACAAAAAAGTCCAATTAAAATTGAGGTTTATTTCATCAAAAACAGAAAACTGCCAAAAAAGGTGACTTTTCCAGTAAAATTTGGCATAAACTGAACATAAATCAACGATTTGAACTGTTAAATGTAGTAATAAAGGATTTTTATTCATTCATTTTCCATACCCGCTTTATCCTCATTAGGGTCACGGGGGTCGCATGGAGCCTATCCCAGCTACTTAAAGGCGAAGGCGGGGTACA